>JAVTVY010019657.1:0-73948 GCA_036873755.1 Hanleya hanleyi | reverse complement strand
CTTTCAAGGTTTCAACATTACTGCACGGACCGGATCCCTTCAGTATTAAGTTTTGTACCATCTTACTATTTTCGAGCATGGTATCTGAAAAGAGATATCTCAAACTAGCCCAGTAAACAGAACAGAAGTAACATTCATTCCTAATTATAAAATCTTAAGTTATGTTTCATAGCTCGTGCCAAAGTGTCAAAGACATTTGTCTTCGCTTCCAGTACCCAATGATGGCACGTGCAAAAAAAAAATACTACAAAACGAAGACGAAGGATCCTCCGGACATTCAGTTTCAGACTAACTTTGATCATTTCACTTGTACTATAACAACCGACATCAAGTGCAGTTTCTAGAAATCTTGAAACTCCTGAAACTTAGAAAGGTAATATCTTGGTGTTTTCCAGTGTCCCTTTTTCGATCTTTTTCGTTCAAATTTGAAATTCTGCAAACAAAATTACAAATGAATCGTTTGTTCTTAGTAACAATGGACAAAAACATCCTCTTGTCATTAGCTTACAGTTATTGGACAATGGTGGGCGCTAAGATCCTTCAGGATCTCTTGTTCTCAGTGAAAACAGAATGGCCCTCTCTATACCTGTTATCAGCCTAATGGAGTTGGATTGTTATTTTGAAATAAGTTCTGACAGTTTCCAAATTGTCAATATTGCTCATGCAGGCCTGCAAATTTGCAAAATATAGGAGAAATATAGGAATTTTCTGAATAAAATAAAGGAAATAAAGGAGTGTAAGACAGGTCTGTACTACATTGTATGTTCCAAACTTGGTAGTTTTCTGGTGTTTAATCAAATTACTTTCACTGAATGCGGTCGAAGTGGTGGTCTTTCAGGTGACCTGTTCTGTTGTTTGCTTCAGCATAGAGAGATTTAAATGTTTTCATATTTGCCGAGCGAAGTGAGGCGAAAAAATATTCTGAAATGAATTTCCTCGTGTCAGTTTGACTCATTACAGAGCATTGATGAAAGTTTTCATGAGAAAAAGTCAAAATATAGGAAATATAGGAGGTTTTGAGTAAAATATAGGAAAATATAGGAATGACTCAAAAATATAGGAAATATAGGAGGCACTTGAAGGCTTGCACATGTATATATAGGTTTTAGACATGCCAGTAGTTCCATAATTTTTTAATATTTATCTTCAGAATGTTTTTAATTTACAGACAGTGTGGAAAATTCCATTTCATTTAAATGAGTACTTTACTTGAAAATGATATTTTGCCTTCACACTCAATAATGACCACCATGTTTTGGGGGCATCGGTCTGTACTTTTCAGGACCCTCAATTGAATTATTACAAATTACCACAGAATCAAAATTTAAAAGTTTAGTTTGAAGGCAGAAGTTTCGCCATTTTCAGTCTGATATTCAGCACTGTTTTATCATCATAGTTATACTGTCAGGCAATATGTGTGACAGAACTGCTGTGCTTCATCATCTATCACTAGATAAATGAATAGATGTTATAATGTACTCTCTCTCTTCACATAATTTGAGCTTATTGTTGCAGTCAACTGGTGTTGTCTGGGGAAAAATCTGGAAAAGGCTTAAACAGAAACTGTTCTTTTCAAGCACTTTTGATGTTTTTCCAGGCCTTTCAAGACTTACAAAAGACTTTGATTTTGACTGTCATTTCAAGGTTTTCAAGGTGGGTTATTTTGAGAACAAATACAGGTGTATTACCTCATTAGAACTAGAAGTGACCTTTGCGGTTCCACTGGTTACATCAAACAATATGGAAGAATCTGCAGGCACCTTGGTTGAGTCGCTCTTCTATATTGGATAGAGAAAGTAAACGAGCAAACTTTAGTCTTCATTTAAGACATTTAATTTTGCAGATTTTTTTTTTTTTTTTTTTACAATTTATCAGCGAGGTGTTCAAAGTTCAACGTTTCAGGGCAACCTGGTCAGCCCTGCAACATTATACGGTGAGGCTCAAACGTCACACGAAAGTACCATAATAGTGACATAGTGATCTATTAATTCAGCCAAAGTCATATGTATGTATTGACTTTGGTGAGCGAGAATGGAAAACAAATTTCGTTGTTTCTGGTCAAAGACAATCAGGCAAAGTAGTGCAGTGATGCAGCTTTTCTTTTTTTTTTCACTTTTTTTTAAAATTCTGGATGAGCCTCGATTTAGGACAGTGGTATACCTTAAATCACGAAATGCCTGGAAATTCATTTTCCAACTCTATTTCAACAGCTAACCGCATTTTCTAACAATAAACTTCACATTACTGAGAAATTCTTGGTTGGCTTCAAGGTTGGTAAATTTTCTGAAAATTTTGCCAAAAATGTTTTGATGTACATGACTCATAATGGACACGTGCTGACCAGAAACAGAAGCTTTATTTTTTTAATAACTGAACTCATTTAAGACACACCATCTGCATGATCTTTGAGATCACATCCACTTGCAAATAGTTCAGAATCTTGGAAAGGACAACTTTACCATCAGCCAATACTTGCACATTGCAGACATACCCTCAGTTCTGGCTCCTCTGTTTTGCTATTAATTTCTCTATTTTGCTTCTTGAAGTATTTAGCAAGTCCATCAGTCAGGATTTTATCTTTGTTCACTATTTTCCCCAGCCTAGTGAAAAAAAAAACAACAAACACTAACAAGTTACAAAAAAAATCAGAAGACTCTTGAATTACATATTGTACTAGGCCGAGAGATTAATTTGAAAGTAATATTATTTTTTTGCACATAGAAATAGAACAAGTTGGGAATGAATTATCCTCCTGTATTTAATTTTACCAAACTACCAATTGAGCAATATCCTGGCATAACATCAAGACTGCATGGTGTAGACATACCTTTTCCCCTTTGATGGATTCTTTATGAAACCTTCCTTTTCTAGCCTGTTCATAAGCCCCTGGGCCACAGTCACCTCCACTCCAAGTCTCCGTGCAAAAGTTGGTTGCAAGACTCTGCTCGTCTCAGTGCAGGCCATTATTGCCCTTCTCCATAAGCAAGTTGCCTGAATTGTAAAACCAAAGGTTGGATATATTTTTTAAAGAATGGAATCAATGAGATATATATTGAAAATTTGAAGCACCATCTGTATCAAAGCACCATCTGCATCAAGTCCTGAATTGTGTCCCTATTATGAAGTCACGGTTTCATTGCAAATTTGCAACTTGATTGTACTCTCTTCACATGCAAAAGTTCCCACAGTTTCACTTGCACATTGACGAGGAAATTCACAAGAGATTGTCCATTTATATAACTGTGGAATGGGGAGATAACTCCATGATAAACATACCATTATTTAGGCTTTTATGTGTATTTATAAACAGTGTCTCAATTACACTTTTCAGTCCTATCTCTCCCATGTTAATTTGCTATTTAGGAGGTCTCAATTCAAAATATGGTAGGTTTCCAAATGACACCCACACTCATGACAAGCTAAAAATCAATCTCAACAGAGTCATGCATTCGTGATTTTGACAAAATTAACAGTGACTGTGCTAATTATTTGAATCAATTGGCAGGGTATGAAATTTAAATTCATCATACTGTCCAGCAAAATTGGTTTTTTTTTTGGTTTTTTTTAGTATGCCATTTCTGTTTGATATCCAACAGGTATTTGAGAAATCAAAAATCATAAGGCTGGGCTGTATTTAGTTTCTGAATACACCCAGATAAAGTACCTGAACTGCTATGCTTGATAAACCCACAAGGTAAGGATCAGTAGGTTCTGTCCCAGGATTATCCATCTGTAAATACATAAAGTTCTCTCTAAATACACCACAAACATAATAGGGATCCAATAATACAATGGTATATATAGGAAGAGTATAGTGTGGCAGTTTGGAAGCTGGGAAACTGAAGCAGAACATTTACATCCATCATGGATAACAACTACAACCCTCACAATTAGCCACGGCATTCAGCAATTGCCGAGGTAAATGCTGTGGTGTTATCAGTTCACCTCAGCAATTTTTACCATGGCATCAAATGGGAGTTATTTTGATGCCACAGGATTTCGCCGGGGAGAATTTTCCTAATTGTGAGGGCTGCAACTATGTATCCTAGCTGAAATATATGGAATTTATATTGTATTAAACATACACTTGCAATTAATAATATATGCCAAGGGGGGGGGGGGGAGATTCAACACCGATAATTCAGCTTCAAACTACAAAATGAGTACTTAACTTAGACATGGTTTTAGATCAAGACACATAGTTTACATACCAAGACATAGACTTAGAGCAAGACAGAATTTTCTAGCAAGAAAGAATTTTCTACTCCAAGGAGAGTGGTTCTTCCATTCAACAAAATAATTTTAGTCAAGACGGGAGAAGTGCATACAGTACAAGACTGCATGTGAACATCCAAGAATGCACGTGACTATTCAAGATTCATAAGTCAGAGCGCAAACATGGCAAAAAGTTTTGGCATCACATCCAATTTTGTGTAAAGTCAGAGATACAGCACACACAGTTGGTGAGACATGGACACTAGATCCCTGGGTCACATGAATCTTGATTGGTCAGATACAGATTCGCTTGGTCAGATGCAGTCTTGGGTGCTTGGGCGATGTGTTCATCTTGAACTACTGGGTCTTGGTCTCAATATATGTCTTGGTGAAAAACTGAAAAGTATCTAAGAAGAAAAGAAATATCTTGTTCCGCATTGGCATTCCAGAAACTAAGGGCTGTTCCATTTAAAAAGATGTACCTCCCCCAGAAAGGGAAACTTTGTACATCCCAACCACCAATATATGCAAATTAATTCTCCTTGCCTCCACCAAGCACAGCAAATAAATGTCCAGTACAACCTGGGAGAGAAGCATTTTTTTTTTTTTTTTTCATCATAGCAGCCCACCCACCCACATTTTTTATTTGGATGGGAAAAGGCACCCACCCATTGCGCACGCACAGCTATTGTTCAAAATGTAAACATAAACAGTCCACATGAGTATTCATTGATACAGGCCTATCCTCACACTTCCCCTTTGGATTTGCTCAGGACCACGTGGTGTCACGATGTACCGTGAATATTTTCAAGAACACCGTTACAAGACATATTTGCAAGTGATTAGTATTTCGCGTTCGTTGCATACATATTGAATAAAATAATGTCTCACCTTCGAAGGTTTGGACATATTGTCCCAAGCCCTCCCGCCTCAACCATTTGCCAACAGATTTACAATCCCAGTCCGCCATTTTACCCTGAATTTTCAAGGCCGAACGGAAAACCATGGAAATATCCGAAAGGAGAAAAGAGAGATCACTCGGCCCGCGCCCGTTCTTTGTTTTCAAGGGAGACTACTCCAAACAACCGGAAGTCAGAGCGCAACGAAGAATGTCAAGGACAGGATAAAGCTCGTTTTCCGCGATTTTTCACATCAATTTCCATTAAAAAGAATCCCTTTCCAAATAACAAAGTGCATATTGGTAAAAGAGGGCCCACCCATAGAAGCAATATTTTTACAGGCTTAAACAATCATCAAGAGAAGCAATTTATTACCTGGAGGGACCACCAAGAGATTTCTATTCTGGACAACCCCACCCACCAATATATTTTTTTTTTTTCCCTTCCTGGGGGTGTACATATTTTCAAATGGAACAGCCCTAATGAACAGACTGAAATTTCAACTCAAATACAGTGGTAATGATTACAAGTTACTGATGACATGATGGTGAATAAACTTGAATGAAGATCAACATACTGAACCACAGTCATTGCAGACATGTTTTTCTGGAGCATCATCTTCATCCACGATCATAAAACAGACACCATGCTGCCAGAATTTACAGACACAACATAAAACCATCAAACCATCATCCTGTAAAAATAAGAATGGAAGACAATCAGAGCCACCAGAAACAAAGCAACTCCAGGTTTCAGAGATGCTATAACATTTTCCCACAATTAGAGGGCAATCACTAGCTTCTCCCTACTCACATGAGTAATCAGACCCAGATATGTGGTTTTTCCATCCCTGAATATCTCCACATAACAGACAATTGGCTTGCTTTCAAAGCTATCACAAGCTTGAACTATTTGTGCAAGTAATTTAATCTGACAGTATCTCTTACAATTTGTATTGCATCAAATACAAATACAATCATCCCATTTGCTTTACAGTTCTCAAATATTTTATGGACAAGAGAGACTTCTGAATTTTCAGATCCATCCAGTGATATTTCTGAATTACAGGTAAATTTCTGTATACCAGGCCAGGACGATTGTACAATAAATATTGTATATTTCATGCAAGCACTCGCCTCATTGCATCCACATGGACATTTCACGCCATTATCTTCATCACCGTCCACTGGTAATGGTGAAGGAACAGTCTGATCTTTAACTATAAGAGAGAAAAAAAGTGATTTTTTATCACTATTTTGAGGGTAAATCTGCTGTCTATTGTACCTTTATGCACTCGGTATGTCTGGATTTTTTCTATTCCAGTGGGGGCTGGCCTCACTTAATCCCACAGGCCCCGAAACAAGAAGTGGTGGTTGTTTTGGGGGTGGACTGATGTCAGAATATAGGGTCTCTGTAGATAACCCTGATGCTTTATATATCTCAGATACAAGGAAAGAGACCAGGCTTCTGTCAAAACGAGAAATGACGCATGTATCGCCACAAGAAAACAGTATTTTCAGAGTTATCACTAAGTTTGTTTCATACCTTGTGTCTGATATATATACAGCATGTGGGTTAAGTACCTGCTATTTTGACACCTCACGCGTAATACCTTGAACCTTGTTTCGAGGACCTGGGTTTAATCTGTATGTAGTCAGAGGGTGAGTGAGCGAGTGAATGTATATGATTTAACGTCGCTTTTAACAATATTTAAGTCAAAGGGTGAATGCCATCCTGTACCTTATTTATTCCAATATTTAGTGTCACACACCAGCAGATCTCGAAGCAGATTTGCCCAGCAGTGCACCGATTGAGAAGGTGGAGGACATTGCTTACAGTTTTTTTTCTTTTGTTTAGTGATGGTGTAGAAAATTTGGTTTATGCCTTTTACCTGGTTTAGCAGGGCTTTGTTGGGGAACATCCTCACACTGTGTTGGTACTTGAAATGGAGATGAAAATTCTTTGGCATCCTCAACTACTGATCTGTCAACAGTATCCATTTCTTCCAGAGAGTCAGCCTGATGGTAAAGAAATTATCTTCGTTTATGGTCAACTTCAATGGGAAGAACACTGCTTGAATAATAAGAATAAGCTAAATGTTGATACAATTTACATTACAGGTAATTGATAATCTGGTGTGTCATATACTTCTGAGTCATTTCTACATGAACTGATTTTTTGGAGAGGAAGAATGAATCAGATCCTTAGGAGTTGTGGAATTGACTCCTGTTAACACCTAATATGGACAAGGATATCAACATCAGGGCAACCCATCATATGCCTGTAGAAACAACAGTAGTCGCCTCAGATTATTCTCGGAAAAACATCCACATTCTGTCATAAAAACACACCTTATCCAAGCCTTCACTGTGAATTTCTTGTTCCTCCTCCTCTGCCATGGCCTCTTCTTCGTTATCCTCTTTCAACTCAAACTGTTTCCCATCTGTTTTTATTCTCATCTTCACCCTGATATAACAGAAAGACTAGATACAGTCGATCAAATATGATCGAGGAGGCAGCCCTTTTGCATGTTAAGTAAAGGAAACATGAAAAATTTGAAAATCAATTTTTCTATTTCTAAGCTTAACCTTACCTTCACATACCTTATTGCTATCGTGTTCCTACGCGATTGCTCTATTGTAAAACCTTACCACAGAACCAAAAGAAATAGTCCCTGTAATGCCCAATGCCCATGCGCGAGTACCCAGAACCCTCTCTGTCTGACCACGTGACTTCCTTCTTTCCTATTCAACCACAGTGTGAATAACCCATCAGCGGGGAGGCTGGGAGGGCCATCACAGTATGTGAAAGCAAGTTTAAGCTTAGAAATAGGAAAATTGATTTTCAAATTTTTCATATTTCTTGCGCTGTAAAACTTACCTTCACATACCTTATTGCTAGAATATCATAGCAGGAGGAGGGAAATAGTGGTCAAAACAGAAAAGGTCTCAACCATAGGCGAAGGATAAAACAGGAGTCCGCGAGATAATCGAGTGCCATAAAGACATGTAGCATGACGGTATGGCCATCGATACAATCACCCAGCCAATTTGGATTGACTAGTTCAATTAACTTGGGCACTGGAAAGATGAATCTTTTCATGCGATATCTGACAGAAGAAGAGAACTTAAAGTGCAAGTTCAAAAAATTACAGTGTAGTGTTAATATCAATTACTTACGTGTGGAATGGCTGAGTTTGGAACAGGTACAACCATGAAATGAAAAAGGCAATAAACATGCAATTTAAACCAACAAGTTGAAGAGTACAAGAGCCATTTTATTAACATATTATATTTAATTCAAAACAGCAGCACATTCTGGTCATATCCAAGATAAAGAATTGATATGTATAATATTCAGCAGACTGTTGAAAAAATCTAAGATTGTCAAACTGAAAAGTGAAAAAATTAAAAGACAACACTGACAACTGTTTGGCATTGATGGACTTCTTCATTGTTTGGATGTATGTACATACAAACAGCATGTGTCCCCACCTGTGAATCATGTCCTTTAGAGCACAGCAACAGTGAACAGTTCAGTCCCCCGGGGGCGTGGGGACATGCTTCCATAGGCAAGTGAATTGGTTCATTAATTGGGTGAGTGAGTGAATAGGGTTTAACGTCGCTTTCAACATTTTTTCAGCTATATCACGACGGGGAAGGGAAGGGAGGGGAGGGGGAGGGGAAGGGGAACCTACTTGTAACAGAGCAGATCTAATGCTGCCATTTTATAGTGCTGTCCCACTGAAATATCATGCTGTAGGCAGACATGACACCCCACTCAGTCACATTATACTGACACCGAGCGAACCAGTCCTTGTTCTATCCTCTTAATGCTGAACGTAAGCGAGGAAGCAACAAGTTCCATTTTTGAAGTCTTAGGTATGACCCGGCCTGGGATCGAACCCAGAACCTACCGCTTACGAGGCCGACGCTCTAACCGTTAGACCACCGCATTCTGGTCATATCCAAGATAAAGAATTGATATGTATAATATTCAGCAGACTGTTGAAAAAATCTAAGATTGTCAAACTGAAAAGTGAAAAAATTAAAAGACAACACTGACAACTGTTTGGCATTGATGGACTTCTTCATTGTTTGGATGTATGTACATACAAACAGCATGTGTCCCCACCTGTGAATCATGTCCTTTAGAGCACAGCAACAGTGAACAGTTCAGTCCCCCGGGGGCGTGGGGACATGCTTCCATAGGCAAGTGAATTGGTTCATTAATTGGAACATAGTGTAAGCTCGACATGGGTGTGATCTAATATTTCCCATGGCAACCCATTTAGGTAATGGGTTACCATCCCTGTTCTCATGCTAACCTAGCGGGTCCATGTGTGAAAGTCTGCCAGTTACTTGCAGAAGGGGTGTGGTTCTCTCCGGGTACTCCGGCTTCCTCCACCAACCAAACTGACTGTCACCGTATGAGTGAAACAAACTTGAGTGTGACATAAGCCAAATTCCCTCTCCCCCCCCCCCCCCCCCATGCTAACCCATATTGGTTATGCACATTCAGAGACATGTTAAAGCAAGGGTTTTAGGTAACCTTTTCGGGTTCCATTAAGTCAAGTTCGTTAAATCTCTATGCAACCTAATCCAGATGTTCGCCTCAACAAAACATCCCTGAAGAGTGAAGTTTGATACCCCTGGGGTGGGGCATGACCCGGGAGGGTGGGAGATGGGTTAATAATTATAGCACGATGTCAGTTTCTGGAATATAACCGAGCTAGAAGGGGTCAGGCAAGACTTAGTTCAGGAGACAGAGGGTGGAGCAAAGAAGCTGTGGACAGACAATTTTCAAGTCCAAAACTTTACGATCAAATATCCGGTCCTGAAACTGGGAGGTATAGACAGATAGACAGACAGACAGACAGACATCATTGTGGGTGGGTGAGTAGGATTTAACATCGGTTTCAAAAAAAATTCAGTCATAACACGATGGTGCCTATATGTACCAGGTCACAAGAGTGTCCTCAGTTTGTATCATTCTGGACACTGATCAGTCCAGCCAGTACAGGATATCATTGTGGCAACTATATATACGTGGCTTTCGCAGCCGCGCTATGAACTTGTCTTCGAGAATATCACAATAATTATAGAAAGTCAACATTTTAACCTAGCTGTGAGAAGAAGTTAATCTAAGCAATTTTGAAATGAATTTTACAGACAGAGAATCCCAAAGTTGAAAAAGCCTGCTTTCAGTAGCTATATGTATTTGTCAGGTTTGTACACAAAAACAACAGGCAGTACCATTATATGGTCATTCAAATCACTTTGGTATAAAATCTCACATATATATGAAGTTCACTGTATTCAAAACAGAGCATTCATTGTCACCAATAATTCCCAAGAAAACATCAGAATATCGAAAAATGCCTTATACAGTAACAGCGCTATTTAATACATTGCATCTATACAAATGTTAGACGTTTCCAGCTGATACCAATCTTACCGTTGCCACATCTCCCACTTTGATGTTCATTGGCTGTTCTTCAAAGTAGAAGGAATCATTATCAGATGACCGAAAGCCTGGTGGTTCATAATCCGAAGGTGTATCTTAGAAAAGATATAAAACAGGCAATTTCTGAAAGCAGGAATTAGGGAGATATTTCAAACATTTAATACTAAATCTCCCTGTAACATTTACAGTCACAGACAAGTCAGATTTCGCAGCTGGGGGAGGCATAATAATATGCTCAAAACCTGGTATTTTTATATGCTTCAGTTAAGCTTCGCAGAACAACAAGTATGAACTAGAGCCTATGGGCTTTAATGAGATCTGGTAGCTGGGTTATTGGGGGACAAGTTTGTAATGAAATGAACGCACAATTATATATTTAATTTCAAGTTAGGCACAGGCGGCACCAGGCACGAATGTATGTGGCTAAAACGCAATCACAAGTTACATCCTGTGACAAGGTATAAGGGCCGTTCGCGCCATAAACGCATCCTTTAAACGTATTAACTTCTCATACGTTTAAAAATTGTAAAGCTTTAAAAAGTTTAAACTTGAACCAACCAATCAAATGTTATGAACTGACATTTTCCTATTAAAATGCAAACGTTTCCAGTTGTAAATTCGCGACTTTAGTCATTTCCTGTCAAAAGACAAACGTTTCCGGTAGTAAAATTCGGGTCTTTTAAAGATTTCCGGTTAAAAGGATAACGTTTCCCGTTGTGATCGTCCAATCAGATTTTTTATTTGGGCCGCGTGTATTCCAACATCTACACGTTTCCGGTATGTAGTGTATTTTAACTAATGAAAACCGTTCTTACAAATTAGGTTTTGGAGAATAGCTTTGGCACTGGAACAATTTGCGCAGGACATGATGAAAGGTGAGCATGAGGAATACAATATGCGCGAATATTTGTAAGGGTTATTTTGATTGGTTCAAACAGACTACATAGGGGAAACGTTTTCCCAGTGGACACGTGTTGATGTTGAGGTTTGAACATATGCAGCAGCAATAAGAAAATCTGACTGGATGATCACAACCGGTAACGATGTCCCTTAAACCGGAAACGTCTAAAAGTCTCGAATATTCCTACTGGAAACGTTTGCCTTTTGACAGGAAACGTCTAAAGTATTGGACGTTACAACAGCAAACGTTTGCTTTTGGACAGGAAACGTCTTCCAAATGTCAATTCATGACATCTGATTGGTTGGTGCAAGTTAAACGTTTAAAGTTATTAAACGCTTGGAGTTATGGCACGAACGGCCCTTCTTAAAAGGTACCGACATAATGAAGTTGAACATACCAAAGAAAGGCAGTCCTATAATGAGGGAAGTTGCACACGTTACCCAATTAATTTCCGTCCAATAAGACACTAGAGTAGGTGCTCATCCAACCTTGACTCAACCAAAATAGCTGAATTTTGCACTTCCAAAGTATTTTGACATTATTTTTCACAAATATAATTACACAAGACTTTCCAGGTGAACTATCTTTCTGATGAGGGTAAATAAATGTTCTATCAGTAATGCAAGTGAGTCAACCAATAGTCGGCCAATGCGTTCTCCGATTAGTTTAACATGGAGAAGGAATTTGCTGTACTACTATGTTAAACTTGAATTTTGCTATAATTTTGCAAAATCATAAACTATGTTAATTTGCACCATCGGGAAGATGATATTTGCTACAAACTTTGCAGGGGTAAATATTTGGGGGGAAACCTATATTTATTTAGCTATACATGTGTAGCAGTATATAATAGGTTGTACGTCGAACCATAACAAATTTTGGTCCGCTGAAGAGGCACGAGCCGCGATGCCCGTGCCCATCACGCATGTGTCAGAGTTTCTTGCACAGGATTCTACATGTACAAGGCAGTATTTACATAAGTTAAAAGTTACACAACTTCAAACAGAACGAACAAAATAAAAGTATATCGGTAGTTTGGGTTGTATTTTCCTTCGATGGACGATACTTGGCCGTAACGTATATTTAGCCAGTGACAAGAAATGACCACTCATACTATCACAGCATTCGCCAAAACAGAAGTGGATTACCCGAATATCATATTTGACTTATCACTAATGGTACTTTGTCTTAACCATGTTAATATAAAGGTGACACCTTGCACTTAGAAGATGCAGCACTGCATAGAATGGGATGAGCATATGTTGCCTAAAAGTAAGAAAGAATTACTATGGAAATAAATTCAGCTGTTGACACATCAACACTTGGCATACAGATTTACATATAGAGCTGTTGTTATGCATATTTTAACTGTTGAGATACATATTTCAACTACTCACATAGTATATGAAATCAATATTGTGGAAATACATATTTTCAGCTGTCTAGATATATGTAAGGTAAGGTCTCCAATAATTCAATCACTTTTATACTTGACGACCTTTTTTGGTCACATATTGTAGAGCAACCTAACTGTGAACAGTTTAGAACAATCAGAGCTGAATGTAGGCAGAATATTTAATGGAATTGGCTTCTTAAGTGTGTTTTTAAATGGTCGAATTATTTGAGACCTTACTTTGTCTTTCACCTGTGGCCATATCTTTAGTAAAATCTGCACCCCTGATAATTTATCACTATGAGGATAGACTTAATCCTGGGTCAAACAAATGCTGGCCTTTAACAGACAGATTCAAGTTTTAATGCTCTCCTAACGTGATGACCTAGTTTTGGCCTGACATTCTCTTCTCAAAGCAGAAGTATGCTGTACAGCCCCTACACTACAGCTATGGTAGAGCATCTCTCACATATGCACCTAACCAGCTAAACTGTATAGCTTTCTCAGCAGTGTCCAAGCTTTGGTAAAGTGACGATACCAGCCTGCCATACTTTAGAGCGTATTAATCTCATATTTTGTGGGAAAACAATGAACAGAGTAATATTTAATGCAGATAAGGGATCAAATATATGCCAAGTGACTATTAGTGACTAAATATAGACATACAAAAGCCTTTCAACCACTAAGGATCCCCAAAACTCATCTCTGTGGAACTACTTTCATGCAGCGTAAGGCTATCCCGTGAGTCGGTTTGCACTTTTGTCCATTTCCCTACAGCATTCTAAGGAGCCTCTGGCTTACGCCAGATCTCAAAAATTCCTTTGACAGACCCCTCATTTGAGATGCACACAGCTGAAGATGCATGCATGCTTCTTGTGATTTCGATTGAACAGTAACGAACAGCAAATGTGTTAATATTTTTCTGGAATGGGTCAATAAAATACAGGGTAGTTTTATCCCCTGAATGGATACCTGACCCGAATGGTGAAAATTATCCGAATTCAATATGACTGCAAATTTATGAAGTATTTTAATGGCATCTTGCACAAATAGCATATATGTTACAGAGTTTTTTGTTTCCAGCCATGGCATTTACAATTTCTTTGTTATTAAAAAGTGAATTTTTTTTCAAATGTATTCATACTTTTAGCACCACAGGTACCACTGGGTTTGAATTTACTCCCTTGGCTCACTGTTCAAAGCAGCCAACAGTAATAAAATAAATTCAGCATGGGAGCTGGGGCATATAATTTGGAGGTCAACATTTGGAAATTCAATCTCTGGTTTTCAAGTTCAACATTTCAATTATTTATTTTTCTTGTTGCTTAATCAAATGTGGCACTCAATTTTTGAAATCCATTTACCTTCATCATAGTACAACAGCTTCATTGTCATCATGACATCATCTGGCAGAGATTTCAATGTTTGGGTCAACACAACAATTGTTCGAAGCAGACGAATTGTAGCCTTCTTGGTTTCAGCAGGAGTGTATGCACTTGATATCTTCTTGTCATTTCTGCAGTAACAGAATTTAGGAATTTAAATTTTTCAGCAAAAGATCTATCAAAACTTTTGTGATGAAATAGTAGAGGAAAATTCTCAATCTACATACAGAAGTTATATATTGTGTATCTTTATGCAGGCACAATTAAGTATACAGCATGCCAGGTAATCCAAACACAATATACAGGTCAACACAAGAGAGAGAGACAGACCAGTTTACCTGTAAATGTCTATCCCCCCATTGTCCGTATAAGTAAACTTGAAAGTGTAAGATTCAATCACCGTCTGTAAAAGAAGACAAGATAAATGATAATAACAGTACAATTTAACTGCCCATATTTTACGTCATGCACATAATAATTTGGTTCGAAAACTGAAAGTAAGATATTGTGTGCATAGTTTGCCTCTATGATGGAAGATTGGAGCTGCAATTACATTCATATATTCTAGGTTATTTGAACAATACTGTACAATCATGGTGCAAGTGATATCAACTTGTCATTAAACTTTCCAATAGAAGTCTGATCTGCTTACATTTTCCTCAGCTGGATCAACGTAGATCTGAAAAGATAAAACATACGTGAAAAATACTTTAACTACATACACTGAAGTATTTTTTCTAAATACAAGGCAAAGAGACAGTTGCACGAAAGTGCAAATTAGTCATTATTACAGTGAATAGGATATAATATGAGAAGGTAATGGCACCTGAAAAAAAACCCCAAGAAAAGAGTTATAAATAGAACAGGTTTTGAAAAAAATACTCAATCTTACAGGACTCATCAATGACATAAGAAAACAAATACTTACTCCTATTACCAGCATCCTGAGCTGAAAACAGAAGCAAAAGGTTTATGTTCAATACAGGTCATATTCAAATCCTGCCTTTTCACAGATGTTACAAAGTGATACCTCATGCCTTCTGAATGGAAATAAATTGCATGTAGACTGATTGTGTGCATGTTTGTTGAAATAATTTGAATACAATATTATGACAATCTGATATTTTGATGCAATATAAATTTAACTATTGTTAATATTTCCAGTTCAGTTATAATAGATATTGTTGATGAACGTTCGGGCCAGAATATTTCATGGTAACAATCGTTCCGTTTCCGTGTTGCTTCCGTCAGAGAAAAAACACGAAAGCCATTTATCGTTTCCCACTATTATGCTCTGAATAAATGGGGTGTGCTTATGGTGGTTTCTTTACTCATTATATTTGTTTCATACTGACCAAAAAAGGTATTCCATTAAGTATAAAATCACTGTTTTATATCACTAACTTCGGAGAAACCTTCGGGAAACCATACGATAAACATCATGCTGTTGACGTCAGGATTCCCTCAATCGAGTGCGGACCAATGAAAGTGCTAGCTTGTCTTGTGCGCGTTATCAGTTTATGATCTCCTGGAAATCTCCCTGGTCTGACTCGTGGTGAACGTGCAGTCAACATTATGGGAAATGTCAAAGTTTCACATGCATTTGTAGTATAATTCTGTTGCTCCTTGTGATTGATTGGGGAATGTCAGAAGCCACGATACGAAAGGAGGAATTGGTTTTCCTAAAAACATTTAGAAATTGGTCGTTCAGTGTTGACTTTGAATCCAGTAACTGACGATAATGGAAACATTTCTGCACTCTAAAGTATGCATGGCACACTGTCGAGCTATACGACAAGACTCGTAACCCCACATTGAGTTGAACTATATTGACGGAATCACTTATGAACCTCTGTGAAGTAAATATACTATAATTCTAAAAAATACCTTAATCCAATTCACCATGTTTGAACAATGATCACAACTTTATAAAAGACAAACTGGCAAATGAAAACCGAACAATTTAAACCACTTTATGTTGTGACATTTGAAAAAAAAAGGGTTCCCATACAATTATTTCACAGAACCTAATATTAGTTTCCAGAAGGTTCCCATAGATAGAATACAAAGAATCCAAAAAAAGTTTCCGACCATTCATGAAATATTCTAGCCTGACGTCTGTCCCCAGATAGTATCGTATACAAGCATTTAGCTAGAATTTTCAAACAGAGTCTCAAATCCTTATTTTTCAGGGTTTTGAGTCTCATCCCTAGCTCCACCATGTTAAATTTCCAAAAAAAAACCTCTCACGATCAGGAGTGCAGTTAGATGCATAGCAAAGTCACCTCGATTGTGATTAGATGCAAGGCAAAGATTAGCCATGAATAGGCAACCATAGCTTTCCCACAATGACATAACAGGGTCAACCAGTGGCACTCCCTTCACAGTGGAAACACTGGAGGTACGTATCAGGTATATTCTAGCTCAGGGAAAAGAAATCAAATGAAGCTAGGGATAAGAGCTCAGGGTAACAATAAAACTCTGCCTTGAAAAAAATGTATGATAGCTGTGAGAAGGGACAAGTCATTACTGCACAGTCCGTAATCCAACCCCAAAACAATTAAGCTTGGGAGATTACACAGGAGTTGCCTCCCTTGATGTGATTGAGCATTCACTGAGGACAAGAGTTGTCACCCTTGATGTGTTCACACCCTGAGCCAGATGATCACAGTGTCTGAGATTACAGTGGCCCTAACACTGGAAATTGTACAGAATAGTAGCTATACTCATGAGAGCTTTCTAGTTCCAGTGGTGAATTATATTGAATTGGTGCTTGAGGTTACCCAGATCGAGATCTAGGGATAGATCTTGGGAGTATTAATGTCATGAACAGGATGAAACAAGCTGAATAAATATTGTTATTGATTGAAGATTGAAGCATTTTCCTTTATTCTTTATTGAGTATTTGGTGAAATGCAGGTTCCACTTGAAAACCGCTGGTGTAAGAACTGATAAAAAAGAGTTGATTGGATGATAGACTACTATTAATTGCCATCCTGACTGATTAACTAAGTATTTCTCTCAATACAAGGATTGAAGTACTGGTTGACCGTAACATTATGATTATGACCATTTTGTTAGATTTATATGGCATTTATACATGTGGTTATAAATTCATCAGTTTTTTTGGAGCAATTTATTGATTTCGAAATAACCAAACTCTTCCCAAAGAGCAAGCTGCATACAGCATTCTTCAGAATCACTATGCATGACAAAAATCATTTCAACCAAAGTCATTCACAACCATACATAACTATCAACCCTCTCACTGACATGCCCGTAACAGAAGATGTATACATATGCAATACTCACATATTTCTTGTCCAGTGCATCAAAACATCCTTTGACCCATTTGATAACTTGGCATGCACCAGGGCAAGTACTGTCATCTCTCAGGATTTTCAAGTTCAGATCTAAAACAGAACATCTATCATTCATAATAAAAGTATATATACATGTCTTCATGTATATGGCCGATAAAAATTTTAATCGAAGAAAGACAGATCAAAATGCAGTTGGACTAGTTTTGCTCATTTCTGATCCTGACGGCCAGCTACTTTCTATCGGCACCAGTCATTAAAGGAGTACTTACCTTATTTTACATAGGTTCTTATTACAAAGGTTAGGTTCTTGAAGAAATATAACCAACTATTTTACTGTTGTTGAAGGCGATAACCTATTATTTTGATTACAATTTGTGAAGCTATGTTTCCGCTTTGAGGTCGACGCGCATGGCGTGCGCAGGGACCCGTAATTCCCAAAAGGAAATTGATTCAGGTTATCTCCGCCAACTGAAGAATTTCTTCTCCAAGTTTTTTCAACTGAGAATTGCCCGATTGAGTTTGGACAAAATTTGAAGCTAAGCGGTATACTAAAGAGCGTCGTCTGCAATTGTCCATTGATTTGAGTTGAATGACGATGCTTCTAAGTTCGTAAACATTTTCATGATTACAATTGAACTACTAAAATCAACTAGAACGTTAGTGAATTTACTGGGTTCCTTCTCAGTGCGAATTATCGGCATGCCCAACAAAATCAACCTTAAATCTCCATCATGACGTTGTGACGTTTTTAGATGAGTATACACTCACTTCCGCTCATCTAAAAACGTCACGCAGTGGTGCAATGGCGGCGCCAAGTGCATGCCGTGGCGAGCAACAAAATATTCCATATTTCTTTTATTTCGCACTTTATCAACATAAGTTTTATATAATACGGTTTGGAATACAGTCACTGATGAATATAATCACACTCAAAAATAAGGTAAGTACTCCTTTAACAGGGGAGATAATTAATAATTACCCCCCTTGCTGTGAGCAACCAATGGACACACCAATGGCCTGGCAAATAGGAAGAAATCCCAATAAAATTACATCAATTGTCAAGTGTTTTTAATATTTATTTGGAGTTTTATTCAGCAGTTTCTGGCATCACTAATCAATCAACATGTCTGCAAATATATATTTTTATTGTACGTACCTTCCAAGCAGCGATCACCAAATGCATGTTCTGGAAATATTGCCCTCAAATAAGTTATATTCGAAATGGCAACTGCCAGAAGCTTCTTCACAAACAGAGCTGACTGTTGCTCAGTTACCTGCTCATTCGGAAATATTGCAGTCCACTGAAAGCAAATGAATAAAAGAATAAGAAGTGCATACAAACAAGGCTTATGTACAGGTCAACATATTTGAAAAGACCAAGAGAATTACAAATATAAGCCCTCTTGACAATCTGTAGAAAAGTGATCTGTCATATTCTACATGTATTATAAAGGGTACCGCTATCAGATCTACCATTTTCATTTGTCAATAATGATGACACATTTTAGCATCTCATTTGTTTCATTGTTGTAGGCTCCAGTATAAAAAATTGTATATTATTTAAGAAATAATGTTTTCATAGGCGTGCTCAATGGTTATTTTATGCACAGTAGCCCTACTTAATAGTGTGGGAAAGTTTATATTTTAGGGCAAGGGCGAACGAAGATGACATTTACTTTTGTAACGCCAGTGGCAGCATTATTTCAAGAGTCATGTCCTTTATTGATCATGCTGTCATCATATCCGATTGTTGCACATCACAATACGATGTTGCCACAAGAGTGATACATTTAACATTGTACAGACTTAAGTTGTTCTCCCGGACTCAAGCGCAAACTACGGTCTACCAGACAGGTGCAAATACTCTTACTGCGACAGTTTGAAAACTTTTGTATTGAAGCTGTTCTGAGAAGACTTATTTTGTGTCCTGGAACAAATACAGGATTTGGATTCGGGTCTCTTTAACTCTTTGCTCTCTGATGATGCAATATAACGTTTCTTTCTGAACCAGGCATAGAGTGGAAAATAAGCTGCCCCAGAGACCCTTTATAATGTTCACCTGTAACTGTCATATACAAAACAATTCTGTTGAGCCACAGGTATAACTATATTTTTTACCTTCACATGGAAGAGGATTAAGTGATTTAGCATAATTCTGCTGGACATAATCTTTAATGAGTTAAACTAATAAATTAATTTGTTTGAGACATCAAATGGCGTAATTATGGAATGGAATGGGGCATCAGATATCATCATTATGGGGCAATGGTAACAACCCTCTATGGGGCAAAGACTTAAAAGAATTCATGGACTCATGATGTACATGTATTACACAATTATTAAATAGTTGTTTTGTTCTACTTCAGAATTGACAGGATAGTAACAACATGACAGAAAGAAGAATGCATCGATGAACTCATTTTATCAGATGCAAACCAATGAGAAACATTGCCAAAGAAATCCTACATTGCCAGTCTTTTCTTGTGGACGCGTCTGTGTAGCTGTTGCCATTGCTTGTACTTGATGGCAACTTCAGCTTTTCAGACCAAAGGGAAAATTTTGAATTCTGCAAGAGGAAAAAAATACAATAAAATTACACAGTGTATGTACTATGGTGCAAGGGCGTCGGAAGCGGTACGGCAGGTACGGCCATGGCCGTACCACTTTTGCCCGGGAAAACAAAAAAACAAAAAAAAACGAAGAAAGAAAGAAGGAAACACGAAATAAAATGAAAGTTTTGATAGCTTCCAAGTTGAAGAAGCCTCTGATCGGTCCAGAGTGCCAGTGAATTTGTTAGGGGCTTTGAGCACCGACTAACCCCCCAATAATTTTGCCACAAGTACTCTATTCTCCGGGTAATTCCTTGAAAGTAACTATAATGAGGGACAGGGTAGAGTGTTTTTCTAACATTTTTTCTTCTTTTTGCATCCCCTTGTCCATGAAATAATTCATTGTTAGCAGTTATGGTCCGTTATAAAAAGTATGAGCGCCATGTTTATGCCCAGTTATAAAAAGTACGAGCGCCATGTGTATTATTACAGAGGTATATAGCTAGCGCCGCTATCTATACTTTTAAATTATGAATTTAGACGGCGCTACTTCTGGAATGAATTTGAATTATATCAGTTACGTCTACACAATGTATCTAGGTTACTTTACTACCGGTATACAAAAATATTTTCTAAATCACCATCGATTGCGTTTTCATGGTGAAAGGATTAGGAATGAACTTAAAAATACAATTCATTGCAGAGTGATTTTTTTTCGCCAGAAATCGCTCAGAATGCGTCTCCAGCGATCTAGACCCCAGAAGCTTCCAGGGCCTAGGCAGTCCCTGGACCCTCGCCTGAAGTGCTATGATAGTAGTCCCCCCCCTTCCTGGCCCCAATCAAGAATTGCTTCCTCCGACCCTGCCTCGTAAGGCCGTACCACTTTGAATTTGCTTCCGACGCCCCTGTGGTGTGCTCATAACTGTGTATATTTCAGTTAGGCTACATGTACATTAGAAAATACAATATTGACTTCAGGAGATATACATGTAGATCTGCCATATCAAGTGCCTCAACTCCATTTGTGACAAGTTTCAAGTTGAACACTGTACAGATTCTTCTCCCATTATCAGATTTGTCACCTCACTGCCGCTGTAACACTGACAGTAGGAGGTACACCATCCGACACCATGAGAATGCCAGATTTGGCTGCCTTTTTTCAAGTATGGTTTACTATATTTCTAGTTTAAACTATATTAAAAACTAAGCCAATCCATGTCATTCCTGAATCCCCTTAATTTTTTTTAAAATCTGCGAAGTATTTGTTTCAGTGAGCATGCCTGATGGCAGGTATAGACGTTCTCGTCAGTGTTCTTTTTTCAAAAAACAGCAATGTCGCAATCAGCATTTTTGTCGAGTGTGGCAGCCCACACTTCGTGGCTAATATGTTTACCGAAGTCTCGCCTTGGCAGCAGACCATATATTGCTGTGCGTAGGATTGAAGAAACATGAGAGTAATCACCCCCGATTACTCCTATAAATTCAATTGAGAAGAGTGAAAGACAGCTCTTGTCTTCTTATCAATGGCAATTATGCATTGCATGGTATGAAATCAGTATTCTTGGCCCAAAAAATCTTCCAAATGTTGTCTAAGGGAGTGAATAGCTCTTCTGCTTTTTCCAAACTCGAAGCACTGCGATGTTTCGCGTGATAATGATAATGCATCAAGGTGGGAATTGATTTGTGGTTCTACAGTTGAAATTCATGCTTCGAAATGAATTGGAGAACAATCATATATTTGTAGGCCTATACATTTTGCAAATTATATTAATGACACATCAATCAAGCTCAGTTTGTTTCAAAACACACATTTAATAAATGATACCTTGTTTCCAAGAGAATAAAGATAAAATAAATTAAAAATTAAAACCCACTGGTCAGCCTATTAAAACCCAACCAGTTTATCAAGCTACTCTACTGACATTTAATTTTGTGATATTGACAGCGTACGGTTTACTGATTTAGTTTATTATTTCTTCTAAAAATACTCAAATAAATTATTTAAGTGCATGAACGATGATATTTACAACAATTCAGCATAAAATTGCAACTTTCGTCTGCTGTATGGGAATTGCTCTCTCTCTCGTGGGTTAGAGGTACCGTAAAACGGGGTGACTTTGGCCCAAAAACTCGGTTTTGTTTCAACTACATAGAAATTTCAAAATTGTGGTTTACTATCACTTTAACCATGATCAACGTGTTCGAATGCATAAAATTTTCAAGATTTTGTGTGATCTTGATTGTGATGAGAAGCAATGTTTTGGGTAACCCAGAAACTCTGGCTGTGATAGGTGAAAATAGGTAAGGGGGCGTGGCATTCCTATGCCCAGATCGCGCCTAGGTTAAATTTTGGCGATCAAAATTTATGCGCGAAAAGCGGCTTTTCGCTGACGAAAATAACGAAACGGGAGAGAAAAAATATGCCAATTTGATACAGTTTGACCGACCTTAGCTTCTTTAACCATGTACCATCTCTCATGACTGTTTGATGCTGACAAAAGTGATCAAATGTGTGAGAAAAAACTTCCATTGATTTTAATGTTTTCGCGCCTTTCTGCCATCTTGTGGAATATGACCTTGATCTCGTGACCTTTCTGATCACGTGAATAAACAGACGTCGCTATTGGTTCTTGATGACGTGGGTCAGAAGGCCAACCCCATTCTGCGCATGTCCCTGTAAACTTTGGCGAAAGAAACCCAACGGCAAAATGACAAAATCTGTGTTTGATGGCAGATTCCATCTAATTAAAGGAGTCATTAGGTGGTTGTCATAGTGCTGGAGATGCCAAATCATATTATTTATTCCACAAAATGCTTTTTGTGCGTCTGTCTCAATTCCCCACGCCGTGTGCAGTTAAAGATCTCGAGCGACTGACGTCTTATTTATTTTTTTCCTTTTCGGTCTGTATATGTGATTCGGGCTAAAGGGGTCAGCAACAACAACCAAAAATAAAAAATAGACTCCTTAGCCGATGTTTTCGGGCTATGTTTTGGGAAGTGGGTCATGAACTGACACTGGATCGGAACTGGCGACGTGACTGTACATGTACTCAGTTTCATTGCAGGTTGTCATTAGCTAGCCCCAGCTGGGGCTAGTTATGGTTGGCCATCCCTGCGGCCAGAATTCGTCATTTAGAGGCTGCCTCTAAATAATATATACCATGGTATAAAATGCCAAGCCTGCCATAATTCGTATTTAGAGGCTGCCTCTAATTATTTTGTACCATGGTATAAAATGCCGAGCCTACCATAATTCCTATTTAGAGGATGCCTGTAAATCGCCAAGCCTGCCACAATTCGTATTTAGAGGCTGCCTCTAATTATTTTGTACCATGGTATAAAATGCCGAGCCTGCCATATTCGTATTTAGAGGCTGCCTCTAATTATTTTGTACCATGGTATAAAATCGCCAAGCCTGCCATAATTCCTATTTAGAGGATGCCTCTAATTCATTTTAGCCGTACGTCGTAAATTTTCGCCTTCTGATTACTTCCACCAATGATGTGCACTTTCACAAATTTGGTTCGATATCTCTACGCTTGTTACGACATTGGTCAAATTTAATATTCTTGATATGACATCGAGTTGTTTATGACTTACGGCTAAAATGAATTAGAGGCATCCTCTAAATAGGAATTATGGCAGGCTTGGCGATTTTATACCATGGTACAAAATAATTAGAGGCAGCCTCTAAATACGAATTATGGCAGGCTCGGCATTTTATACCATGGTACAAAATAATTAGAGGCAGCCTCTAAATACGAATTGTGGCAGGCTTGGCGATACAGGCATCCTCTAAATAGGAATTATGGCAGGCTCGGCATTTTATACCATGGTACAAAATAATTAGAGGCAGCCTCTAAATACGAATTATGGCAGGCTTGGCATTTTATACCATGGTATATATTATTTAGAGGCAGCCTCTAAATGACAAATTCTGGCAGGGATGGCCAACCATAGCTATTGTGTGTCCCAACTAATCTATTGAGAACGTTTTGTCCGATTTTTGGAAAAATATATATTGTTGTGTTCTGAAACTTACGTCACTAGTACAATGCAAATATTATAGTATTCAGTCAAAATATTACCGAACAGCACTCAGTAGAACTATCTGTTTGAAACATTTTCTGTTTTGGGTGTCATTCTCTGGGTTAAATTTTGATGTCGCCAAGGCTGAGGGGGACTGTTCCCATATGTGCAAAGGAGTGGGAGGTTGTCATTTTCTATTGTGACGTCAGGGTCAACGCTATGACGTTGCTACTGTGGTCAGTATTGATAAATTGTCTTTGTAACGTCTTATTGTGACATCATGGCATTATTGTTGTTTTGTGACATTGTGGAACTGTAAAAATTCCATGAATGGAAAAGAATGCCTATCAAACCTACGAGTATTGAACTGGTCCAAATCAACAATGGCTGACGCCAATATTTAACCCAGAGAATGACACCCAAAACAGAAAATGTTTCAAACAGATAGTTCTACAGAATGTTGTTTGCTAATATTTTGAATGAATACTATAATAATTGCATTTTACCAGTGACATAAGTTTCAGAACACAACAATATATATTTCTCAAAAAATCAAACAAAACGTTCTCAATAGATTAGTTGGGACACACAATAGTCATTAGCCTATGTACTGTAGCATATGATATTTGTGGAATAAACTTTAATTCTGAACTACATACAACCACCCTCAATCCTCAAATGGTGTACACTTGCTGAATCCTGGGTATTTTCCCCATACATGTTGCATGATATGACATTTCTCCCAGGGAACATTTCTCCCACTTCATGATCATGGAGGTTTTGCATAATTTTCTTTTGTGATGCCATACATTATGTTTTATAAAATAAAAATAACCCAAAACTGTAAGGTGAGGGAAATGTCCGTACTGCATACTTGCCTCACTTTGAGATGGATGCAGGGCACGAAATTATTTGCAGCGACTAGACTATCCGATACAAGCCCAAAGCTTAATTTTCTTCTGTAAAAGTCTGACAAAGCAGACGACACAATCCCATCATTCCACGCCAACATTCTCCACACCCCGGCAGTTGCCATATTTTTATCGCAATGCCGCTCTCGAATTTTGAGGTCAGTAAATTGTCTTCCTCTGAGCTCTCTCGTTCTGTGATTTACATGTGGTCGGTACTGAACTGTTCTGGAGAGGTCGAAAGTATATCAAATACATGTAAAAGAACATGGCGGAGGTATAAAAGCTTTCAAAATCAAGAAGCGGAGTGACGGTGCCGCTTTTTTTTGTGCATACATTGTGTATTTCCGGTTATTCGAAACATGCGCAGTGATCATATCCGTTGTTATTGGCAACCACGAGCAACATCGTTTTAAAGCTGTGGTGTGGACGGCTGGTAGTTTATTTTGGTGGTTCAGGAGTAAAGGTAATGTGATTTTCTTTTAGTGGTGCTTGTAAAAGTGTTTATTGAGTGTATTTGTTATTTATTCCACAACTGTAAACACAGATGTAAGTTCAGCTGTCAGTCGTACCGTACTTGACTGAGTCTGAGAATGGGTAGCCTGCATGAATGTTCAACAACAACATAATTTCCAAATGTGAGCGATATAGGGGGCATAGGAAACATGTGACAATGCTGCAGGCCTCTGATATATAGAGAAAGAGAGAAGGAACGAAACAGGAGTCCAGCAAAACGGCCGAATAACCACTAATAAAGAAATTTTGCCACCAAAAATTCACCCAACTCTTCCTAATATATTAGTTAGTCAACTTAGTGCTCACGAACAGTTGTTCCGATCATATCCCGTTCTCAGCTCGAGTTTTTATCGATCTTTTCAAAGTCGTCCACTAGCCCTTTTTCCTGAGACAGGCGCCATTTTCAACCTAAAAACCGTGGCGCTAATATGGCACGTGATCGTCGATTTCGCTGTCATTCAGCTTGTCAAACAGGACTGAAAATCTATGTTATTGTTTGATTGGCTAGAACTTTAAGGTCAAGCGAATACGTAGCGACCTCTGGCGAACGATCTAGGTCAAACTACGCCCCCGGAGCAGTTGAAAATGGCGCCTGTCTCAGGAAAAAGGGCTAGTGGTCGACTTTGAAAAGATCGATAAAAACTCGAGCTGAGAACGGGATATGATCGGAACAACTGTTCGTGAGCACTAACTAATATATTAGGAAGAGTTGGGTGAATTTTTGGTGGCAAAATTTCTTTATTAGTGGTTATTCGGCCGTTTTTGCTGGACTCCTGTTTCGTTCCTTCTCTCTTTCTCTATATATCAGAGATAAGCAATTTGTTTATTTATATATATCAGAGGCCTGCAGCATTGTCACATGTTTCCTATGATAGGGGGTCAGCGTATTCGACTGATGAAACGGAATTCGACTGATGAAAACGGAAACTCGGTCGGTTATTTGTTGATAGCTCGCTTGATACTGGTTCGATTCTGACAATCTAAACTTTCCGGAGTAGCTGAAGAGATTCTCTTTTCAAAAATATATAGTTTGATGACAAAAGTTTTTTAATTTTTGAGATAGTGGGCAACTGAAATTTTCGTGTCGACTTCGCTGAAAATTTTTCTGGACCGACCGACATGTGGTTTTTCTTGCCCGGAAAATTATTCCGTGGACCGACTGAAATACTTTTAGGTTTCCGGAACGCTCTACTTTCTTACGAATAAAATGATATAAAATATATGCATGTACCTTCTACCGCTTTCCTTAAAAGGGTTCGCTGAAAAAACCCGATTGAAAATCACAACATTTTCAGTTGAATCTGCCGTAAAACGGATTAGTGAAGCGAGTTAAAAACTCGGATTTGGAGACGGACTTCAGAAGATTCCGAAAATCCGGAATAAGGATCGCGGGTAAGTTTATTGAAAGATAATAGATTGGTTATGTCGGCAGGTCATAAGTGTTGAATTAAATTTAAAAAGCATAGTTTGCACAAAAAATATCCTAGTTTTCAAATAAATGAATGTTTGTCATGTAATAACTTAATGTAAATGGAAATAGTAATTTTATATATATTTTTATAATCGAAATGCAGAATGACCAGGAATATACATATTTTGTTCTCAGTCATTGTTGTTCTTGGTTTTGTTATTAATATAAATTTACTAATTGATAATATAAATATAATTTAATTTATAAAATGAAGTAAAAACAATTTTGACAAGCAAAAATGATTTTGGAACACTGTTCACACACTAATTGGTCCTTTGTTCCGGAAATCCTAAAGAACAACAAAGGAGTAACATAAAAGAAATAATTTTTAACCCCTAACCCAAACCTGATCGTCAACAAATTCCTCTTCCTCATCTGAAATAAAAAATCATTTTTGCTTGTCAAAATTGTTTTTATTTCATTTTATAAATTAAATTATATTTATATTATCAATTAGTAAATTTATAATAATAACAAAACCAAGAACAAAAATTACTGAGAACAAAATATGTATATTCCTGGTCATTCTGCATTTCGATTATAAAAATATATATAAAATTAATGATCAATTCAAAATTAAATACTATTTCCATTTACATTAAGTTATTACATGACAAACATTCATTTATTTGAAAACTAGGATATTTTTTGTGCAAACTACGCTTTTTAAATTTAATTCGACACTTATGACCTACCGACATAACCAATCTGTCAATAAACTTACCCGCGATCCTTATTCCGGATTTTCGGAATCTTCTGAAGTCCGTCTCCAAATCCGAGTTTTTAACTCGCTTCACTAATCCGTTTTACGGCAGATTCAGCTGAAAATGTTGTGATTTTCAATCGGTTTTTTTCAGCGAACCCTTTTAAGGAAAACGGTAGAAGGTACATGCATATATTTTATATCATTTTATTCATAAGAAAGTAGAGCGTTCCGGAAACCTAAAAGTATTTCAGTCAGTCCACGGAATAATTTTCCGGACAAGAAAAACCGCATGTCGGTCGGTCCAGAAAAAAATTCAGCGAAGTCGACACGAAAATTTCAGTTGCCCACTATCTCAAAAATTAAAAAACTGTTGTCATCAAACTATATATATTTGAAAAGAGAATCTCTTCAGCTACTCCGGAAAGTTTAGATTGTCAGAATCGAACCAGTATTAAGCGAGCTATCAATAAATAACCTACAGAGTTTTCGTTTTCATCAGTCGAATTCCGTTTCATCAGTCGATTATCTGATCCCCGATATAGGCCTAGCCCTAGGCCTACATCTTCCTGCAGTGCATGGCTGCAAAATTATGTTACTATTGATTGATGTAAATGCTTATGTCAGTACGGAATCCAGGCCTCAATTTAAGGAGTGCTGATGGTAACCTCTCAACAGGTTACCATGAATTCTACACTGATAACCTATGGAAACCTATTGCCTAATGTCATATTATTAGTCAAAATTATGGGGACCTGAAAATAGGTTACCACTATTTTTCATATGGCAACCTCCAGGCAACCTGAAAACAGGTTACCACCTTAAATTGAGGCCTGGCAATCCCGGACATTATCCCCACCGACACTGTCCTCATCGACATATTCCACGACGACAGTATCATCCCCACCGGACATTTTCTCCACCCGAAATTTTCCCCAACCTAATTCTGAAATGTAAATTTGACGGAAAAAAAATTGTATTAGCGGAAATATGTCTGCGTGCTAGCTAGATGGGGATAATATAAAACTAGGACTGCATGTGATCTTAGTTCAATCTTGAACGTCGCTCGACTGGGCTTACTCCGTTCAACTCAGCCTATCACGTAACAATGGCGCAGATTCTATGGGGGCGCGGTAGACTCGATTTTCTCGGAGTTCGTCCGGCTTTTAGCTCTGCTGTGGCTAGATAAACATCTTACAAATATTCTACGACATTAACTTCTGAAAATCTTTGCGAAATAAAGACAAATCTTACCTTAGACGACCAACATCAGTGAATTCCAAACGACGATAGACTGCGCGCGTAAAAAACGTTCCAAATTTACGTGCGGTTACAGGTTTTCAAAAAGTGGTATCGTGCACGGAAACGGACTGAATTGAATCCGCTCAAAAGCATGCATTCGAGGGACAAGAAACTACGATGGAAATAAAAGCAAATTCTACGAATTGAGATACATAAAATATCACTTGCTTTGATTCCAGAATATTGCCCTCCTTAATATATGAAAATAGCTGTGTTCAGTATGTGAATAAATGTTTAAATGATATAATATTGTTAAATCTGTCAATGCAGCGATTGCTCATTAACACCACTACTTTTTTTGGTGAGAGAGTGGGAAGAGAACTTATATATATATTTCTATCTATATTTCGATCGCGATTTCTTGTCCGCTGGAATCTAATTCTTTTGGGCAGATTCAATTCAGTCCGTTTCCGTGCATGATACCACTTTTTGAAAACCTGTAACCGCGCGTAAATTTGGAACGTTTTTTGCATGCGCAGTCTACCGTCGTTTGGATTTCACTGATGTTGGTCGTCTAAGGTAAGATTTGTCTTTATTTTGCAAAGATTTTCTGAAGTTAATGTCGTAGAATATTTGTAAGATGTTTATCTAGCCACAGCAGAGCTAAAAGCCGGATGAACTCCGAGAAAATCGAGTCTATCGCGCCCCCATAGAATCTGTGGGGAATCTGCGCCATTGTTACGTGATAGGCTGAGTTGAACGGAGTAAGCCCAGTCGAGCGACGTTCGAGATTGAACTACATGTGATCTCTGAGACAACTGTCTGTCTCACATTTCGAGGGAATGGGATTTTTGACAAAATATCGAAGCCAGTTTATCTCAAAGTATTGAAAATTTTCACAGTATGATCATATAGAGTAGATTAGTATATATCTAACTTGTGCATTTTTATTCTGAAATTTCAAGAAAATGTATCCAGAATCAAAAAAAAAATCTACAATACCTTGTATGTTATGTTCATAACGCCCACTCACAATGTTACAACATTGCAAGCCCAATGTCATTGTGCTTTGAAAATAACATGTGAGGTATTGGAAATTTTCTTTGATTCTGAACAGATTTCCTTCAAATTTTAGAATAAACTGCACAAATTACACATGGATACTGCAGGAAATTTCACTTCTCTGAGAAGAACTGGCTCCGATATATTGCTGAAAATACCGTGCCCTCATAGTCATAATGTGAGACAGAAAGTAAATGAATGACAGTTGTAATTACTTAACTTCAGTCATTGAGCTTTATTTTTTTTTCTTCTTATTTTTAATTTAAAAAGTATCCATTTTTCCCTTGTTCACTCAGCCGTTGAAGTCTTCAATTCATGTTTGAGTGGAATCAAGTTTATTTAATCACTTAGTTAAGTCTCAGCTAGCCTATAGTAGGCTACTATTGATACTTTTTGCTCATCCTGCTGTACATAGTATTTTTTAAATTGATTAGTGTTTCAGTTGAAGTAAGGAGTGGCTTATACTTTATTAGCGTATGATATCCGCACATCACACACAATCCTAGATTTATATTACCGTACCCCCAACTGGAGCAAGCACGTAGACCGACAAATTCCTACTTACAATTTTTGTTTCATCAAATTCACCTGAAGCCCGACTGGATGCACATTTCACAATATTAGGATGGGAAAAATGTCGGATGAGAAAATGTCGGGTGGGAAATGTCGTTGGGGAAGATGTCGGTGAGAATAATGTCGGGTGAGTACATGTACCCCATGATCAGTACGGTATCCTGCAAACAGCGGATAATAATCTTCCATAATCGTGCCTTCTGGTAAGATTTTGTTTGTTGTAAATGAAAGCTGAATAACCCACTGCAAAAGTTTGATCACCTGGGACCCAGGCTGACCCAAGCTGGGTTGACTAACACAGAACTAATTTCCCTATTCCTGCAATAACCATGCCCCCCTGCATGTTCCACTAATTGTGATTGGTTATCCTATAGGGTCAGTGTTCACCGACTAGCGCGTTTCGTAGTTACTGATGTTTATTACTAGAGGTTGAATTTTTTTTTAAATTTGTATCATCAGGTCGATAGAAGATAATAATATTAAATGAAAAAAGTGAGTGGTCACCATACTTGTTATAAAAATATTGCAGTCCTGTATGTGTATCATTGAATAACCATAGTCACAGAAAACATTGCATTCGACTGTATCAGCTTGCCTGGTCTACAAAGGGTGACTCCCATATGTCGAGGAGAATCTGAGCTTAAGCAGAGTTTCTCATGATTCTCATGCAGTTCCAATTATTTTTTTCTCAAAGTCGAAGGAAGAATTGAATAAAGCAGCAATGCCAATGGAGTAAGGATATCCTAATACCCACTGAGAAAATATTGCTGTTCATTCTCAGTTTTGTGCTGCAAATGTGGAATTTTGAGGCAGTTGACTACCAAAGAAATTTGTTGGTACCCTTGTCCCTTTAGGGGAAGAATTTCAGCTTGCTGTGATTTGTTATTTTCATCAGACCTGTTATTGAAAATGTTCAACAGTGACACAAAACAGTTGTTACAATAGCAAGAATGCCAGAGTAGCAGATGCTTAAAAAAGGACATTCATTGTCGAAAAGGGTTGAGGATTTTTGTCGAAATTCATGGGAATCCAAACAGATTCCCACAATCCAACTCTATCGAAATCCACGGGAATACACTATATCATTTCTATACAGATTGCGAAAAAAAAAATTGAAATCTGTTGGATTCCTATTTGTCATTTTTAAGCAAGCCTTGAACCCTCAGTGATCTGGATTATGTGACAGTGATGATGATCAAGGTACCCAAGATAAGGTTTTTTTCAGGTTGCAGGGTCGGAAATAAAGGAAAATAATATGATCAGTAATTATAATAAAGGCTGTGCCATTTTGATCAGTTAGTATCCAAATTGCAATTTGCTGATCACTGACCTTTATTTCCATCCCTGGGTTGGCATCCTATCTGATCAATATATACATATTTTCATTAAACTATTTTCTGTTACTTTTTAGAGTGTAAAGAAAACAAGATGCCTTCCACACCAGATGAACCCTACTATTGCTCCCAGCAGATCAGCATCCCTCCAGCTTTACCCGATATTCTCAAACAGTTCACCAAGGCAGCCATCAGAACACAACCCAAGGATGTCCTAGCCTGGTCCGCGGCGTGAGTATTTGTAGGGGGGGGGGGGGGACCTCCAAGAAACTGTTTCTTACCAAAACATCTGTAAATCTTCATGGAATTGCTCAGTGATTTTTGATTGGCTCATTGACAGTCCATCATCACATGATAGCTGTCAATCATCTATTGTTAATGATAAATTTAACACTCTCTCTCTCAATACTGCAGTATCCTCTAGTACTGTACAAGAGGTATAGCTTGTGTATCTTCAAGAGAACATGATCTGGATAAGCTCTATACATGCTACATGTATATGTAGGGGGACCATCGATTTATCAGGGTACGGTACTGATCTCCAGTCAGCCAGTGTAACTCAATGAGCATCCTCTTCACCATCATGCTATTGCCCTCCAGAATATTTATTATTTTCCAGTAGGCATTTATCCAGAAGCTTCATGTTAAAATGTTCCAAATATGGGGTATGACATACTATGATTTAATATATGCGGTAATCCCTTTATCAAAATTTGATCACAAAAATTCAATCCACTGTTCTAGTAAATTTGTTCACCCTCTAAAATCATTGAAATAATAAAGAAATAATGAATTAAGAAGATAAAGTGATCGTATAACAATATTTTTCGATATTTTGAGATTACACTCTTAGTATACATGTAGCTCAGTTTCTAATTTTCAGCACCAGAAACGGTGCTATATTAATAGAGTGTAATCCCAAAATAATGAAAATACTGTTAAATAATGGATTATCTGTGCATCATTTTGAACCATTTTGTGCTAATAATAAATTTGATCACCCCCTGGCTGTATATTACAAAATTTCACTGCCTGTGATTGAATTATTAGAGGGATTACCATATACCACAAAAAAAAGGTTTTCAGGGTCTTTGACCTGAAACAAAAGACTTTTTTATGGCCTTAGTCTCTCTTTTTTCTGAATCACAGGTGCAGATTTTCTGTGGCTCACATCTTCAGTGACTTAACCCAATTTTGACCTCGTGTTATTTCTAACAGATATTTCCGAGCGATAGCCAAAGGGGAGACACCGCCAGTAAAGGAGAGACTGGAGATGCCAGTTGCCACACAGAAAACAGACACTGGTCTTACATCTGGGTTACTTAGAGTACTCAACAAACAGGTACACATATGTGCTATTGAGTGAATTGAAGTCCATCAATTTTAGCAGAATGTATCCTGTTATGGCATTTGTCTGTCCATCCGTTTTTTCTCGTGAAAGCAACTGGTCCTAGAAATTTTGCTCAATTCTTCTAAAACTCTGTAAGAATACACACATGTTATCATTGTACTATACAACTTTTCAAAAAAAAATTTTTTTTTATTTATTCAATTAGTCTGAATCTGAATTGGAAGTTTTATTCTCATTCCGATTGATCCAGTGATTTTCCATCATATTGCCTGTGGGTTGATTATGTCCCCTTGATTGCTTTCATGGTATAATACTGAAACTGCATGAGTAGTAGGCCATTTAATATTAGTAGGCCATATGTTATCTTTGATGTCAGAAATCAAGTGGCACTGAAACTGGTCAGATTTCTCTTCGCTTCCAACATTGTCCAAAGACCCAATTCTCCTTCAAGATCAAATCAAATTTGGTACAACCTAGGTCCATAAACTATGAAATAATCCCCCATGTAATAGCTAAGCATCTCTCAATATACTGCTCTTTCCTTTCAGCTTGGTCCCAAGAAGTCTGTTAGCTTGGAAATGATAGAAGAGAAATGGCATGACTTGGCCTTGCCCAAGGAACAGTTTGATGAATTAGTCCGTATCGGCAGTTTTGGTGGAGATGTCGAATGGCTAAATTTCTTCGCATTGGCTGCTTCTGCTTTGGGAGAGGTGAGTACTTCGACGAGTATTAGAATTAATAGCATCTTCAAATGCAAGACATTAAATTAGATTTCTTTTCTCTGCTATTGCAGATTTCTTTTCTCTAGGAAAAAATCCAGATTTTTAGAACCCCAAACCCCCTCTCCCCTTGCTGCGTATGTAATACTTGAATGCCCCCTTATTGTGTCCTTCATTGAATGGAAACCTTTAATATGGAAAAAACAGGATTCAACTTAAGGAACTAAACTGAATTGATATCAACTTCTTATTTTATGATTGACATTTCAATATCTTTACAGATTTTATTTCTGGCATCTTTTTTCAGGCAAATAATGACTTACTAATTTCTTAATTTCAATATTGCAAAAAAAAAATCATCACGCTGTCAGCATAAACAGTGTCTTTCCTAATTAACGCTACAGCAGGATTTTGAAAAAGTTCATCAAAGGGATACATTAATACTGTATTACAGAGTCTCAATTACCAAATCAGACAGTAGGATATTCAGGGAGCGTTTTGATCCCATACTTTTGTCAATTTGCCAATTTAAACATAAATACTCCATGTAATAATCCAATCATAGAATTTGTAGTCATTCGTCTTCTAGGCGGTTTACTTCTGCAAATCTGTATTCACTGGTCCCTGTGTTGTCGTTGCAGAATATCACGGATGCCATGAAGACCGTGTGTGAGATTGTAACTGTGGATGCTGACGGAGGGCCAGCTCGTATACCTTTCGCTCAGTTCAAAGAGCTATACACATATCTGGCACAGATAGATGGAGACATCTCACAAGACCATATAACTGATGTTCTCAACCATCTCCATTATGATGTGTAAGTTAAATTAATTTGGCAAATAAATCTGCAGATCATGTTTTGAATGTATTGCTTTTCGACCAATCTGCCTGTTCATATCAATAGATAATGACACAAGCCAATTTTATGGATGACAAGTTCTTTTATTGCTCATGGGCTGATGTTTCATAGGCATTACTTCCAACTTTCTCAAAGCTAATGTGCTGAGAAAGTTGGAGGTATCTCCAATGAAATGTTGGCACCCGAGCAATAAAAGAAGTTGTTATCCATAAAATTGGCTTGTGTTCTAGATGTTGACCTCCATATGCCTATCAAAGACAATATATAATGATTTGATTCAAATGTTACTTATTATTTTTCTTGTTGATTTTGAGGCCCTTTATTAACCATAACAGAATGCTTGAATTATTAGAGACCTTCTTAATCATTAGAAGCAGGGCCGTAGCCAGGATTTACTGAGGGGTGGTTCGCCTTCACTCCAAAAGGGCACATCAGGGGGTTCGCTGTATGGGAAAAAGGGCAAATAGGGGGTTCGCTTCAGTTTGAAAAGGGCATTTGTATGAGAAAAATATATAATATTTCCGAAAGGGGGGTTTTCCCGAACCCAAAATAACCCCCCTGGCTACGGGCCTGAGAAGAGACATATGCAAACAAATTCTTCAGAACTGCATTCTTCAGAACTGCATTAAGAATCAAAGTCAGTGTTCAAGATTAAAATTATGCAGTATGGCATCTGAGTTGTATAAAACACAATCTCGGTAAATTCAGATATAATATCACGGAATATTATATCTGAATTCAGCCCTACATAAATCCCATGCGAATTTGAAACTATATTTGTTAGCCAATCAGGTGGCTAGCTTGTTGAAATCACGCCCACAGTAATTACACACGGTAGCACGTGGACTAATATATAAACATTATCGGGAAACTGTATCCAAATATGGCATCATTTCCAGACAGATTAGTGAAGATCGCGGAGTTTACTCCCGCCGAAAAGTCTGGCCTTGTTAGGGGGTAGAAAATATCAAAATATTGTGCCGCGCGATATGTTAATCTCCATGAAGTGATCATCAATCATTGTCAGAGAGAGAAGTCAGAAATGGTCGTGATTGGCTTATCATGGGATCTCGCAGAATATCGGCGAACATTTCGCACAAAGTTTTCATAGCATTATGTCTAGATGGTATTCCCCTGATTTACCATCTTGGTTTACCTAGATTGTATAAAACATAACTTGACAACTTTGTTCTGTTTTTCTAACTTTCAGAGAAAAGCAAGATGGATATGTACAGCCTAGGAACTTCATGAGCCCAGACTGTCCCAAGCTTTCCTAAGCATGGGTCCCAATGCATCAGGGAAACTGCGAGAAAACTAAACAGCTTTCTCAAACTTTACCATCAATGGAATGCTTGCTTCAGCATCATTCTTTTCATCAGAGTCTGTGATAATGGAGAAATGTGAATTTGGTTGTTCCACATGTTCAGGTTTTTCTGTTGGTTTACATGATGGGAAATTTTACCATTGGGGTTCTTTTATTGTTGGACGCAAGCCTCTCATTTTGAGGTGAATGATTGTATCCTTTAACCTTAATCACTCTCCTCAAAATGAGAGGCCTGTGGACGGCCATTTGTCAGAAACAAAGAAAGAAACCGAAACATTGGAAGTTTGTTTTGAAGTCCAGGTGAAATGTAAATACATGATGTATTCCATTTCAAACACAGCAACAATAATAATACATGCCTGATAGCTTCAATACTTCAGTTCAATACCTTAAAATTAACAAGTAATTACAAGTCTCATATATGGACGTCAACTTCTATATTGATGAGAAAGCAACATTTAATATTGTTCTAATGGGGTTAGCAAGCTGAGCAATGTTAGAATGTTGCATTCTTATAAATAAAGAAGCTTTCACTCAAAATTTTGGTCTTGAATGCCACTGAAGAAATGAACCAGTAACATAATCCAATAATGCTGGTAGAAAATTTGGCATGTCGCAGAGTGAAGTGTCACGTCTTCATTTTGGGGGTATGTCTGTTATTGCAAGCTGCATGGCATTTTAAGAGGATACTTTTGTAATATTTTGTGATGATGATGGGGTTGTCACGAAAAGAAAATTGTAAAAAAAAAAAAAAAAAATGTACCGTATTTAATAAATGTACTGTACCATATTCCAAAACTCTCTTTTGTTTTCGTTTTTATCTCGCCTTACAAAGTAAAGGGGAGATATTGTGAGGGGGAAAGAGGGTGTCGTCGTCCGTGTCCGTGTCCCCGGCCTGGAAATGATAAGGTTTTTGGTTTAGCAAATTCAAAAAAAATCTAGAAAAATTCAGGAAAGATATGAAAAAAATATGGGGGGGTGGGTATTCTACCTGGGGGTACTACCCCTGGGGATTCCATGGGTGCTCCAATGTTAAATTCCCTATAAGAGTTTTGCATTCAGCTGAAGTACACATGTACATCTGTACTTAGAAAGTTTGCTGCAGTTGTCAGCTGTCCTTGGATGATTATGAAACTTGGTACACATGTTTTTTTTATGATTAGAGGATGTACATGTGCTATTTTTGAGGTAAAATATTATTTTTTTCCAAATTATGGCAAATTATAGAGTTTTCTGAGCAGAATTGTACAGGTAGGCGTGTACATGTACATATAAAGTTTGCTGCAGTTGTCAGCTGTCATTGGATGATTATGAAGTTTGGTACACATGTTTCTTATGATTAGAGGATATACCTGTGCTGTTTATGAGATGAAATATTAATTTGTGTCCAGATTATGAGATTTTGGACTCTGCGAATTTGCGAATTAGAAGGCTTTTTGTTAGACAAAAATGTACTGAAAAGTTGTTTGAATTTGTCAGGTTTCATTGGATGATTATGAAACTTGGTACACATATTTCATATGATTAGAGGAGGTCCCTGTGCTATTTAGGAGATGAAATATTAATTTTTGTTCAAATTTTGAGTGTTTTGTCTCCGTAATCTGCTAATGATAATGCACATACACAGTACACCTGTACATAGAAAGTTTGCTGAAGCTGTCAGCTTTCATAGAATGAGTTTGACACTTGCTACCCAAGTCCAATGTGATTCGAGGATTGTGCTATTTAAGAAATATGACATTAAATATGAATTTTTGTCCTAATTATCGCAATTTAGACTTTATACATTTCCATTGATAAGGTTTTTGTTGGGCAAAAATTGTAGATCTGTACATGGAAAGTTTGCTGAACCTTTCATGAGATGATTATAAAAGTTAGTGGACATGTTTCATTTTTTCCTAGGTCAGACCTATCCAGCAGTAATCCCACACGGGACTGACCTACCCAGCAGTGCTCCCAAATCCAGCAGTAATGTCACACAGGGTTGACCTATCCAGCAGTAATCCCATACAGAACTCAACTATCCAGCAGTAATCCCAGACAATACTGGCCTATCCAGCATTAATCCACAATGGGACTGGCCTATCCAGCAGTAATCCAACGCGGTACTGGCCCATCCAGCAATAATCTCACACGGGACTGACCTATCCAGAAGTAATCTCACACTGGAAGTCAATATGCAGCAGTAATCCACACGGCACTGACCTATCCAGCCATTATCCTACATGTGACTGACCTATCCTGCTGTAATCCCACACAGGTTTAGCCTATCCAGCAGTAATTCCATGCGGGACTGGCCTCCCCAGCAGTAATCCCACACGATATTGCCGTATGCAGCTGTAATCCCACACTGGACTGCCTATGGAGCAGTAATCCCACATGGGACTGACCTATCCAGCAATAATCCCATACGAGAGTAGACTCGCCTATCCAGCAGTAATCCCACTTGGGACTGGACTATCCAGCAATAATAACACACTGGACTGGCCCATCCAGCAGTAATCCTACACAGGACTGGCCTATCCAGCCGTAATCTCACATGGGACTGACCTATCCAGCAGTAATCTCACACTGGACTGCCCTATGCAGCAGTAATCCCACGGTACTGACCTATCCATCCTACACGGGATTGATCTATCTGGCAATAATCCCACATGGGATTGATGTTATTGTCTGTACCAGATAATCTATTCCAGACATTGTCTATACCACATCATCTATGCTCTACATGTATGCTTTCAATACTGCTGCAGTTTCGGCAGATGACCCCGCAAGGCGAGATGGTGAGGTTCTCAGATTGCTTATATTCCTGTAACAAATGTTACTCACTGGCACTGAAGATTGAATGAACTACATCCAGCAAGAAACTACCATCTTCAAGTACCAAAACCTTGATCTTTCCTTAATTGGGTTACACCATATATATATGAATATTGCAGCAGGATCGTATGCTTAGAGCAGACACTTGACATCAAAGTGATTTTACCCGGCTGCCAGAAAAATTTCTTCCAACAGCACGTACAAGGCCAACAAATCGATGATCCTGTGCAAGTTTCTGTTTTCTTCATCCCCCATTTTCACCACATAATAGGGATTTCAAATCACTTCAAATCTTCATCTGGCATACTTGAGTTGTGACAAACAATTAGACAGCAGATACCCTGTCAAAATAAACGTGTGTTGATGTGTTTGTGTTAAATAAAGCCTGTGAGTTGAAGATTTTAACTGATTTGAGAAAAAAATGGAAACCGGTTTTGCGTTTGGATTGTTGGTCGCGATGTAACACTACCATCAAGCTTGGGTCATTGGATCCAACATCTGCATCACTCCGACATTTCCGTATATGGCTAGGATAGAACTCCCTTGGATCCATCTGACTTGTAGTAGCCAGTCTTCGTCCATGAAGGAGTCGCACGTCCATAATCCAAAGACCTAATCCAAGCCGGCACATAATGAAAGTCACATCAACAGAAGCTATTATCTCCCGCAAGAGAAGCAGGCAACAGTTTTCAATGATACGGGCAAGCATGGTCCTATCAATGTGATGCTTGCGATAGGAATGAGACGAGACGATTAAGGTATGGAGCAGGGTTTTGATGATTACAGGGTCAATATTCCATCTGTCCCAACCATTTGTCCTCAATATGTGGTTTCCATATTAACAGCATGCAAATGCCAATATAACGACGAATGCAACTGAAGCCAAACAGTTGCAGCTAGAGATTTCAAAGCATATGTGATGTTTACATACGAAAAACTCCTTTGTGTGTGATGGTAATAAAGCCGATTTGTTTTCCACTCCAAAACCTGCCGTATAAGATTTTTCTTGAAGTTCATATACTGAAATATCCTCTTCGAAAAAACAGAGATGTTCAGCTGCATAAAAATTGAGATCTGATTGATCAAAATGTGCTCCCGGGCTTATTTTGGTATTTTGGAGCATTTTCATGAAGGGTTTTCTCCTTTACCAAAAATATGACACCTCACACCAAAACCATTCGTGGTTCTTTCCAATAAACTAACTTCCTAATATATTGTGTGACAAAATTGCTTTGGTTTGAGGTGTCATATTTTTGCTATAAAAGAAAATCCTCATTGTAAATGCCTCAAAAGTACCAAACTAGGTCGAGGAGCACATTTTGATCAATCATATCTCCAATTTTATACAATGGAGTATCGCATTTTTTTCGACGCTGATATTTCAGTATGTAAACTTCTAGAAAAATCTGGCAGGTTTTGGATTGAAAAAAATCCAATTTGATTACCACCACAGTGACAAGGGAGTTATTCCCGTATTATCGTTACATAGCCTTTGTTATACAGGATTGTTTGTTGCTCAACCACAAGCCTATTGAATTTGGATGCATTGCGATGATTTTTGTGGTTCCTATGGCAACGGCATGCAGAACATCCATATAACGATGTGAACGCATCTGCACAAGGTCCAGGTAATGATTTATCTGGACCTTTTTGGTGATTAAGATGAGTTCTCCAGTCGTTGCGTCTATTACACAATCTCGTACATTTCATCCCCCGTGCTTGTTTTGATGCATGTCGGTATCTGAAGCCTGCGGTTTTCGCTTTGACACCCGATGTCGATTTCAGTCTAACTTCAAAGGTAGTCTGGCCGGCGATGAAATTCAAACCAGTCAAAACTCAAACCTCGCTGCGGATTGGCCTGATGAGCTGCTTCAGCGCGCTTACTGATTGGTTCGGCTTAGTGGAAACCCCTCCAGCTATTTATATCCAGAACTGCTATCGGTAACTAACCAAGCCAGTGTATCTATGGTAACCTATGATTGATACACTGGCTCACGAGGATGATGTGAACGCGATAGAAGCCAAACTGTTGCAGCTAGAGACTTCAAATCTGGTATAACGGGATTGTTGAGTGGTCAACCACAATCCTATTGAATTTGGGTACATTGCAATGATTTTTATGGTTCCATAGCAACCTGTTGCAGCTAGAGACTTCAAATTTGGTAGGATGGTTGGTAGATCAACCACAAGTCTATTGAATTTGGGTACATGGTTTTTGTGGTTTCCATGGCAACGTCATGCGAAATGTCCATATGACGATGTGAACGCAATAGAAGCCAAACCATTCAAGCTAGAGACTTCAGATTTGGTATGCGGGATTGTTGGATGGTGTTACATCAACAAAGCGTAACAAAAAGACTAAAATCGTATACAATTTAAGTAAGGTTAATACAACAAATAAATATGTGAACTATAGTCTTAATGTTCAATGCTGTACCGGTGTGCACTTTACAGTCCTTGTTGACGCGCAAAAATCACTCTTCTGTATAATGGAAATCCAACACTGCTTAGTTGTATACTGTCCCAGTAAATGTCAAATATCCGATAGCCTTCAACAAACAGCGTAGACCATGCAGCAGTCAACAGTCAATACACAGGAGTAAACAATCCAGCAGTCCGTAATTACAGCCAAAGGTAAAATCCAGTTAGTAACACAGTATAACAGACCCACATAAAAGCCAGTTTGAATTCCCTCCTCAATGACTGACTGAATGCGCTATTTATACTCTATGAGGCATTCCAGATCATTCTATCCAATCAAGAAGCTTCTAGAATACACAGCATTACCGCATCATCTGACCTAGATACAATTTACAACAATCTTCTAGAAAGCTCCAAGTGACTGACCCACATAATAGTACGTAAACAAGCTTACGTCAATCCTATTATTCGAGAAAAATCCACAATGTCTAATAATAGACTACAATAACATGACACTCCCCCTCTTAAAAAAGAAAGTTTCAAACTTTGTTGACAATTCAAAACATTATTACAACAAAAAAATCTATATTACAAATATGTTGACAAACATAAGTACATTATATGCGAGACAAAAAAAATCAGAAATCAGATTGTCCTAGCCCTTAATATGTCTGATTTCAATATTGTATTCTTGTAACATCAAACTCCATCTCCACAATCTTTGATTTTTGTTTTTCATCTTACTTATGAAAACAAGTGGATTGTGATCACTGAATACAGTAATGATGATGGCAAGGATGAGGAAGTAACATAAACATCAAAATGTTGTAAAGCCAATATCATTGCCAAACATTCTTTCTCAATTGTAGAATAATTTCTCTGATGTTTGTCAAATTTACGTGAAAAATAACATATTGGGTGATCTACACCATCTATACCTTCTTGTAACAAAACGGCACCAGCAGCACCAACACTAGCATCTACGGCCAGTTTAATAGGTGAATCAAAATCTGGTGCTGAAAGAACTGGCGCGCTCTTGAGTATGGCTTTCAGGTTTTCAAAAGCTGATTCACATTCATCGGTCCAAACAAATCTTGCCCTTGTCTTAAGAGTTGAGTTAAAGGCTCAGTAATATCTGAAAAATTTGGACAAAATTTTCTGTAGTAACCAGCCATACCCAAGAAACGCATCAGCTGTCTCTTACATGTTGGTCTTGGAAATAGCGAGGTAGCACTAACCTCAGCATCTACAGGTTTTACCTGACCCTGACCTACAACATGACCCAAGAATATGTCACACGTGCATGTCCAAATTCACTTTTTCCAAGGTTGACTGTCAGCTTGGCGTCACTTAGTCGATTGAACAGTGTGCGAATTCTCTGTAGATGATCTTCCCATGTATCGCTGTAGACAATGCCGTCTTCAATGTGAGTCTCACATCCTTCCAAACCAGAAACCACACGGTTGATGAGACGCTGGAACGTGGCCGGAGAATTTTTCATTCCAAATGGCTTGACTTTGTACTGGAACAGCCCCGCCGAAGTGACGAATGCTGATATCTCCTTCGCACGATCTGTCAGTGAACTTGCCAAAATCCTTTCAGAAGATCAAACTTTGACACAAACTTGGCACTTCCCACTTTATCAATGCAATCGTCAATGCGTGAAATAGGGAATGTGTCTGTTTTGGTCAATGTGTTCACCTTTCTGTAGTCAGTGCACATCCTGTAACTGCCATCTGGCTTTGGAACGAGGATACAAGGTGAACTCCAGTTACTATTACTTGGTTCAATGAAGTCATTGTTCAATAAATACTGAATCTCTTTTTTCAGGTAGTTTTGTTTAATGGGATTCAAACGATATGGGTTCTGCTTCACTGGATTAGAATCTCCGAAATTGACGTCATGTGAAATTTGATCAATCCGAGTCATATCGGGAAACAAATGTTCATATTGACTGAGCAGAGTTCGAAGTTCTTCCTGACGCGCTGGTTCAAGATGACACAACATGGAATCCAAATTAAGTAGAATGTCAGTCCTGTAATTTCGCCGCTGTCATGGGCTCTTCACCAGTTTCATTATTATCTGGGTCAGAATTAACTACACTTACAGGGTGTACATTACTGTTAGTGCTATCTCTGTCTATGTATAACTTTAACATATTTACATGACATAACTCTTTGTGTTTACGCCTGTCAGGAGTCTGAATTACATAATTAAGGTCACTCAATTTTCTTTCAATGACATAAGGACCATACTATCCAGCCTTAAGTGGATTACCAGGAATAGGCAGAAAAGCCAATACCTTCTCACCAGGTTTGAAACTTCGTTTAAGGGCATGTTTATCATAGGTTATTTTCATACATTTTTGTGCTGACTTTAAATTTGACAGGGCCAAATCACATGCTTTAGTCAACCTGGTGCGAAAGTCCGACACATATTGTAAGAGACTACATGAGTCAAGATCACTGTCTAGGAACTTTTCCTTTAGCAGTTTAAGTGGTCCTCTAACTGTATGATCAAAGACTAATTCAAATGGACTGAAGCCTAAAGACTCTTGAACAGACTCTCTAACAGCAAACAATAACAAATGTATGCCTTCATCCCAGTCTTTCTCAGTGTCAAAACAATAAGTCCTAATCATGTTCTTTAATGTCTGGTGAAATCTTTCTAATGCGCCTTGGCTTTCTGGGTGGTATGCAGATGATTTGCACTGCTTTATTCCCAATTCATGCATGACTTGTTGAAAAATTCCTGACATGAAATTAGATCCCTGATCAGACTGAACGGACTGGGGTAGGCCGACAAGTGTGAAAAACTTAACTAAGGCCTTAAGGATAGCTGTCCACTTAGACAATTTGTCGTCTGTATCAATAAACATATAAGATAACCATAATAAACTATATATTTTATTAAAGCGTACATCGTAGGGATTCCAACTATATGATTTGTATAACCGACGCTGCTACTGTGTAGAAAATATTCCAATTTAAAAAAATGAAAATGAAAACAATAGCGTCCATTTTTCAACTGAAATTTCATGAAAACTGTTGGTCTTGTTTCAACTTTGATGGTATACCTTGATAGAAGACAATTCGAACTAGTAAACTTATCTCATTTTTTAAAATTTTTGCCTGGTTTTGTTTTTACAGCTATTTACTAAAATAAATTGAAAAAACGTACTATTTTTCGGTCGTTTGTCTTAAAAGTTGAATAATTAAAAAACTAATCCGAACTTACAAAAAGTGAGATAAAGTTTACTAGATCACCTTATAAGTAACAAGCATGCAAAATTTCAAAAGCGTATCATGGATACTTTTCGAGAAATAAACGTTTAAATCTCGGATTTTGTACAAAAATGAAAGTCTAGAAATCGGGCAATATGTGCCTCCCTGTTGGCTGACCTGTATCTGTTCTCTTATGAATATGACTATATGCAGGCGCTTTCAAAGCCGATCCATTCAAAGCCCGTTCCTTCTCATTCACCAAACGCTATATAGACGATCTTCTCGCTGTGGATAATGGCTATATAAATGACGCAATGAAGGATATATATCCACCTTCACTGGATTTGAAGGAAACTACAGACAGCCCTACAGGCACATCATATTTAGATCTATCTATATCTCTATAAAATGAAGCGGGCATTCTCTCTCGTCGACTTTATGACAAAAGAGATGATTACAATTTCGACATCGTAAACTATCCCTTTCTGGACAGTAATATTCTAGTGGGACCTGCATATGGCGTATACATATCTCGCTTAGTAGCATTTGATCCTGTCTTAAATGTGACGATTTTAATCAATGTCACAAAACATTGTTACAGAAACTTATAAAACATGGCTATTCCACCAAACGCCTCCACTCAAAGTTTCTCAAATTTGGCGATACATATCGCATGCTGATAAAAAAATACGAACGTAGCGTGCAAGATCTATGGCGCTACGTTTCGTAACTTGTGTCTAATTCCGCTTAACCCGGGGCTAGGGGCCGTATGAACCCATGTACTTCAAGATCCTCATGGTACTCATATGAACAGTCACAATCAAAGCGTGGCTGAGATACATTATTCTTTAGATGACGACTTTACAACGAATTATGGATTAAGAATACTGATCAGCGATACGGATTTGATATTTTTGGAACATCATGATGTCTTGCCAGCATCATTGAAAACTGTTGACCGCTTCTCTCTTGCAGGAAACAAGCCTATGTTTATGTATACTATGATTGTCTTTTTGAATTTGGTGCTAATACTGTTATATGGAATATGGAATAGGTCTTTGGATTATGGACGCGGATATTCTCTAATGGACGACGGCTGAATTATGGATGACGGACTAGACGCTTGTAATACATCTGATGAATTAATCCAAATTTGTTGCTTGAATTCTATTCTCAAATACATTTTTAATCTGTCTAATGGGACCTACTCGAATTCTTGTTTATTCTGGATAACTATTACACTAAGTTTTTTTTCCTCAAGGTGGTTTAAAGTCCAATTCAAACTTTAAAAACTTGCTAAAACTTGTTCAGCTGACACACCTTGTTCACGCCTTTGTAGATCACTTCACGGCGGGTGTCTTGAGTGAAGTGTCACTGTTATAATTAGAAACAAAAATACGGATGTTTGCATGGTTTTGATCAGAAGGGGGTAGATTAATGTAAACAAGTAGGACTAATAGATAATTAGCTTACCATAATACTGCGGAAATGAGTTTTGGAAAGGGAAATTTAATAGACAAAAACAATAGTAGCCAAGCCCAAGCTAAGGCAATCAGTTTAATTGCTAAATTTTTAATCCTAATATTGAACCACTTCTATTTATAATTTTGATTTCATTCTTCCACCAAATGTTAGAGGAAATAGTGAATATTTGAATGAAGAAATAAAAAAAATGACCAATTTTGACCCTCTAAGGGGACAGCTATCCTTAACAGTAGTTTTTGCCTTAATATTCCGTAAAGTAGTGGCCTCAGGGAACCTGGTTGAAGCACACATGGCTGTTAACATGTATTGATTGCCTGACTTTGTTTTTGGTAATGGACCAACACAATCTATAATCACCCTACTAAATGCTTCCTCAAATGCAGGGATTGGTTTTGGTTTTCCTACCATTTGACATGTGTGGCATGACCTACAAAATTCCGTAACATCTTTCTTTAAATTTGGTCAATAGAAATGATATAGAATTTTGTAATATGTTTTGTTAACGCCTAAATGGCCTGAAAGAGGTGTTTCATGGGCTAGTCTGAGGATATCTGAACGATATCAATTTGGCACTACAATCTGATACTTGACTGCCCACTCATCAACAGGTGACTCATCTGGCGGTCGCCATTTGTGCATAAGAACACCATTCTTACAAAAGTAACACACAGGCTCTTGAGTTACATCACACTCATCTACTGTCCTGTCAAACAACTTGGAAATGTCCTTGTCACTATGCTGTTCATTAACCAGCCGTGATTTTGAAATTTTTTCATTAGAACATTCCAATTTGCTATCAAAACGTGGCTTATCAGCCTCATCATTTGAACACACGAAAGTGTTGGCCAAGCAAACGTCATCGATGACGTCATCTTTAAGAGACTTTTCAGACTCCTCAGCCAATTTACTCATGGCTCTAGTAACTGCACAAGCAGGATACAAACTTTGAACTTCGTCTTCAACTGGATCATGGATCTGATCCAAACAAGGCTTGTCAGTTACAATCGGGTTAACCCCGACCTTATCTTCCGCAAGATCATTTCCAAGAAGTAATCGAACACCCTCAAATGGTAAACTGCCTTTAATACCCACCGTAACAGGCCCACAAATCAAGTCGGAAGACAGATGAACGTTGTGGAGCGGAACGGGTGTATAATTTACAGAATCTACCCCTTTAATCAGGACATTACTGCCTGCAGATGAAGAGTCAGAAAACGGCAAAGTATCTGCCAACAAAAGAGACTGGGACGCACCCGTGTCTCGCAAAATCTTCACAGGAGTAGCATTAGACAAATCACTTGAAAGTGACACAAAACCATTGTGGATAAATGGTTCAAAAATCTCCATAACAGGATTTGAACAAATGTCAACCTTATACTTGATAGAACTAATAGGAACAGTGTCCCTGGCCATCTTAACGTCATATACACTATGAACGTCACTAACCTGCTTGGGTATAGATCTTGAAGTGAGGAAACCACTGGGCTTTTGAAAGGCTTTATCTTGTTGTTTTCTTTTCAATTTAAAACAATTAGCCATTAAGTGGCCTTTCTTATTACAATAATTGCAAACAGGAGATTTATTTTGAGTGTTATAAGTGGGTGACTGAGACTTGTTTGACCTTTGACCTTTGTAACTGGGGTTAAAAGTTTTAGGCCCTGAGAAAGAACTGGGTTTGTTACCTGAGAGATTAGACTGGAATGAACTGGGCTTAACAGCATTCACAAATTATAATTTGTATGTCAGAGCGTATTCGTCAGCAAAACGTGCTGCCTGATCTAAAGTGTTGGCATTCTTTTCATCAAGAAATGTTGTAATATCACCATGGATACACCTTTTAAATTCCTCTACCAGTATAAGCTGTCTAAGGCTCTCTATACTACAATCCCTCATCAGGACCTTATTGACCGTCTAAGTTCATTAATAATATCTGTGTTCAAGAAAACTGATCGTAGATATATTAATGTCGGAAGCCATAAAGCATTCTTTAGCTCAACTATATACAAGAGATGTCATTCATGGGATGTTTCTTTGTTTATAGAGTTGCTTGAATTTCTCATTAAAAATATCTATGTGAAATTTGGCAACACAATATATCAGCAGCATATAGGTATTCCAATGGGTACTAATTGTGCACCCCTGTTGGCTGACCTGTATCTGTTCTCTTATGAATATGACTATATGCAGGCGCTTTCAAAAACTGATCCATTCAAAGCCCGTTCCTTCTCATTCACCAAACGCTATATAGACGATCTTCTCGCTGTGGATAATCGCTATATAAATGACGCAGTGAAGGATATATATCCACCTTCACTGGATTTGAAGGAAACTACAGATAGCCCTACAGGCACATCTTATTTAGATCTCTATCTCTATAAAAACGAAGCGGGCATTCTCTCTCGTCGACTTTATGACAAAAGAGATGATTACAATTTCGACATCGTAAACTATCCCTTTCTGGATAGTAATATTCCAGTGGGACCTGCATATGGCGTATACATATCTCGCTTAGTAGCATTTGCTAGATCCTGTGTTAAATGTGATGATTTTAATCAACGTCACAAAACATTGTTGCAGAAACTTATAAAACAGGGCTATTCCACCAAGCGCCTCCACTCAAAGTTTCTCAAATTTGGCGATACATATCGCATGCTGATAGCAAAATACGAACGTAGCGTGCAAGATCTATGGCGCTACGTTTCGTAACTTGTGTCTAATTCCGCTTAACCCGGGGCTAGGGGCCGTATGAACCCATGTACTTCAAGATCCTCATGGTACTCATATGAACAGTCACAATCAAAGCGTGACTGAGATACATCTTTTTTTTTTAGATGACGACTCTAGAACGAATATTATGGATTAAGAATACTGATCAGCGATACGGATTTGATATTTTTGGAACATCATGATGTCTTGCCGGCATCATTGAAAACTGTTGGCCGCTTCTCTCTTGCAGGAAACAAGCCTATGTTTATGTATACTATGATTGTCTTTTTGAATTTGGTGCTAATACTGTTATATGGAATATGGAATAGGTCTTTGCATTATGGACGCGGATATTCTCTAATGGGCGACGGCTCAATTATGGATGACGGACTAGACGCTTGTACTCATAACTGGCGCAGTAGATCTTCGCTGTCGATATTCCAGAGCGTTAAACGTTCATAGTAGAAAAGTTTTATGATTTGGTACCCAGAGTACAAGCCTATTGAATTTGGGTACTGGGTACATGCGATGATTTTTATGGTTTCCATGGTAAAGTCGCGTAGAATATCCATATGTCGATGTGAACGCGATAGAAGCCAAACCGTCCCTGCCAGAGACTTGCAATTGAGTCAAATTATTATCACAATTCGCCCAATGCATCCAACATCCCACACTGAATTCTAACATAATTTAATCTTTTAAAAGCCACTTCTGAAGCATCTTTTGCATTCAACCAAATCGTTCAGGCTTGACTCTATACTACAATCCCTCATCATGACCTTATTGACCGTATAAGTTCATTAATAGTGTCTATGTTGAAGAAAACTGACCGCAGATATATTAATGTCAGAAGTCATAAAGCATTCTTTAGCTGTACTACATACAAGGGATATCATTCATGAGATGTTTCCTTGTTTATAGAGTTGCTTGAATTTCTCATCAAAATTATTTATTTGAAATTTGGCGACACAATATATCAAAAGTATTCCAATGGGTATTAATTGTGCATCCCTTTTGGCTGACCTATATCTGTTCTCGTATGAATATGACTATATGCTGGCGCTTTTAAAAAATGATCAATTCAAAGTCCGTTCCTTCTCATTCACCAAACGCTACATAGCGTGGATAATCGCTATATAAATGACACAGTGATGGATATATATCCACCTTCACTGGATTTGAAGGAAACTACAGATAGCCTTACTGGCACATCATATTTAGACCTATATATCTATAAAAATGAAGCGGACGTTCTCTTCCGTCGACTTTATGACAAAAGAGATGATTTCAATTTCTACATCGTAAACTATCCCTTTCTGGACAGTAATATTCCAGTGGAACCTGCATATGGCGTATACATATCTCGCCTAGTAGTATTTGCTAAATCCTGTGTTAAATGTGATTATTTTAATCAACGTCACAAATCATTATTGCAGACACTTATAAAACAGAGCTATTCCACCAAGCGCCTCCACTAAAATTTTCTCAAACTGGCGATGCGCGCGTAGCGTGCAGGATCTGAGGCGTTACATTTCGTAACTTGTGTCTAATTCCGCTTAACCCGGGGCTAGGGGCCGTATGAACCCATGTACTCCACGATCCTCATGGTGTTCATATGAACAGGCGCAATCAAAGCGTGACTGAGATACATCATTCTCTAGATGACTTTACAACGAATATCATCATATGGATTAAGTATACCGATCAACGATACGGATTTGATATTTTTGGGACATCACGATATCTTGCTGGCATCATTGAAAACTGTTGACCGCTTCTCTCTTGCAGGAAATTAGCCTATGTTTATGTATACCATGAATGTCATTTGAATTTGGTGCTAATGCTGTTATATGAACCTTATATGGAAAAGGTCTTGGGTTTATGGATGCGGATATTCTTTAATGGCCGACGGCTGAATTATGAATGGATGGATACTTCATGTAAGGAAGCACGAGAGAGACTATAAGAGGGTGGAAAACCTGCACCATTCTCTTATTTTCAGCCGTACAAGTGCCATATTAATGAAACACAATGTGGTTCAAAGTAGTTTCTTTGTACAGCAGAGTACAGCTCTCTGTCTTTGTCAACGCTCTTTGCACCTTCTTAATGGAAGGAAATGAAGTTGACTTTTCAATTTGTCATCAGGAACATTACCTTTTCTCGGTACGGCAGAATGCAGCGGCACAATGGAAAATCAGAGAGTTTTCTTCTGCCGGCACTTTGAACCGGCAGAATGGAAAGAAGGGTGAGCCTAACCCTGTAACGTGACAATGAAGCGCATCAGAATGAACATGTCTTTCTTGAGAGCGTCACTTTGCAACGTCACAATCAAAGTCAAATCCTGCTTACCAGCATCACAATATAACACAATGACTTCTTCCCTCTACGGCAGAATGGAACGGCACAATGGAAAATGAAAGACTCTCTCTCTTTCTGCCCGCCGGCACTTTGAACCGGCAGAATGAAAGGAAGGGTTGAGCCTAACCCTGTAACGTCACAATGAAGTCCGTCAGAATGAAGATGTCTTTGTTGAGAGCGTCACTTTGCAACGTCACAATCAAAGCCAATCCTGCTTTCTAATTGGAGGTAGTTGCTATACAAGGTACCTGTTTTGTCAGTACGGCAGAATGGAACGACACAATGAAAAATTTAAGACCATATTTTTTCGAACCGACGCTGCAACGTCACAATGAAAGACAGTCCCTTTACCTCTTTACGGCAGAATGCAGCGACACAATGGAAGATGAGAGAATTTTCTTCTACCGACACTTTGAACCGGCAGAATATTGGAAGGAAGGGTGAGCCTAACCCTGTAACGTCACAATGAAGTGCGTCAGAATGAACATGTCTTTCTTCAGAGCGTCACTTTGCAACGTCACAATCAAAGTAAATCCTGCTTCTCAGCATCACACAACACAATCACTTTTTCACTCTACGGCAGAATGGAACGGCACAATGGAAAATGAAAGACTTTCTTTCTGCCGGCACTTTGAAGCGACAGAATGGAAGAGAGCCTAACCCTGTAATGTCACAATGAAGTGCGTCAGAATGAACATGTCTTTCATCAGAGCGTCACTTTGCAACGTCACAATCAAAGTCAATCCTGCTTACCAGCATCACAATATAACACAATCACTTTTTCCCTCTACGACAGAATGGAACGGCACAATGGAAAATGAAAGACTTTCTTTCTGCCGGCACTTTGAAGCGACAGAATGGAAGGAAATAAAGTGTTTAATTGATCATCAGAAACATTACTTTTTCTCGGTACGGCAGAATAGCACGTCACAATGAAAAATTTAAGACCATCTTTTTTCGTACTGACGCTGCAGCGTCACAATGAAACACAGTCACTTTAGTTCTTTACCGCAGAATGCAGCGGCACAATGGAAAATCAGAGAGTTTTCTTCTGCCGGCACTTTGAACCGGTGGAATGGAAGGAAAGGGTGAGCCTAACCCTGTAACGTCACAATGAAGTGCGTCAGAATGAAGATGTTTTTCTTGAGAGCGTCACTTTGCAACGTCACAATCAAAGACAATCCTGCTTTCTAATTGGAGATAGTTGCTAAATAATTAGCTATTACACTATACAAGGTACAATTTGACATTCGACTTGACATACATTCCGTGACACTGCTTTGACACTCACCTAAACATACATTCCTCCCTAATACAGCTTTGACACTCGATTGCACGTACATTTTCCCTAATACCGCTTTGACACTGCACTTCAGATATATTCCTTCCTAACAGTGCTTTGAAAGTCAACTTCAAGCACACTCATGCCTAACACCCAGCTTCAACATTACCCTAGTTACGCTTTGGTGGAGAAATTATCTGACTTCTATAGCTGAACTGACCCAAACCCTGATAGTTATGAAGCATACCTAACCCTGAGTCCTAATCCCGCTTTGACACTCGACCTGACATACATTCCTCCCTAACACCGCTTTGACAGTCGACTTGACGTACATTCCTCTCTAACACCGCTTTGATACTCGACTTGACGTACATTCCTCCCTAACAGCGCTTTGACAGTCGACTTCATGTACATTACTCCCTCACTCCACTTTCACACTCGACTTCACATACATTCATCCCGAACACCGCTTTGACATTCGACTCAACGTACATTTTTCCCTAACACTGCTTTGACACTGCACTTCTATAGCTGAAATGACCCTAAACGTGATAGTTATGAAGCATACCTATCCCTAAGTCCTAATCCCGCTTTGACACTCGACCTGACATACACCGCTAACACCGCTAACACCCTAACACCCTAACACCGCTTTGACACTTGACTTGACGTACTCCTCCCTAACACCGCTTTGACACTTGACTTGACGTACATTCCTCCCTAACACCGCTTTGACACTCGACTTTACATACATTCCTCCCTAACACCGGTTGACACTCGACTTCACGTACAATGCAACCCTAAGACTGCTTTGACATTCGACTCCACATACATTTTTCCCTAACACCGCTTTGACACTGTACTTCAGATATATTCCTTCCTAACAGTGCTTTGAAAGTCAACTTCAAGCACACTCATGCTGAACGCCCAGCTTCGACATTACCCCAGTTACGCTTTGGTGGAGAAATTATCTGACTTCTATAGCTGAAATGACCCTAAACCTGATAGTTATGAAGCATACCTAACCCTAAGTCCTAATACCGCTTTGACACTCAACATTACATACATTCCTCCCTAACACAGCTTTGACACTCGACTTCACATACATTCCTCCCTAACACAGCTTTGACAGTCGACTTCACATACATTCCTCCCTAACACCGCTTTGACATTCAACTTCAAATACATTCCTCCCTAACACCACTTTGACACTCGACTTCACATACATTCCTCCCTAACACCGCTTTGCCACTCGACTTGACATACATTCCTCCCTAACACTGGTTGACACTCGACTTGACGTACATTCCTCCCTAACACCGCTTTGACACTCGATTTGACATACATTCCTCCCTAACACCGCTTTGACACTCGACTTGACGTACATTCCTCCCTAACACCGCTTTGACACTCGACTTCACATACATTCCTCCCTAACACCGCTTTGACACTTGACTCCACATACATTTCTCCCAAACAACAATTTGACATTCGACTTGACATACATTCCGTGACACTGCTTTGACACTCACCTAAACATACATTCCTCCCTAATACAGCTTTGACACTCGATTGCACGTACATTTTTCCCTAATACCGCTTTGACACTGCACTTCAGATATATTCCTTCCTAACAGTGCTTTGAAAGTCAACTTCAAGCACACTCCTGCTGAACGCCCAGCTTCGACATTACCCTAGTTACGCTTTGGTGGAGAAATTATCTGACTTCTATAGCTGAAATGACCCTAAACCTGATAGTTATGAAGCATACCTAACCCTAAGTCCTAATACCGCTTTGACACTCAACATTACATACATTCCTCCCTAACACAGCTTTGACAGTCGACTTCACATACATTCCTTCCTAACACCACTTTGACACTCGACTTCACATACATTCATCCCTAACACCGCTTTGCCACTCGACTTGACATACATTCCTCCTAACACTGGTTGACACTCGACTTGACGTACATTCCTCCCTAACACCGCTTTGACACTCGATTTGACATACATTCCTCCCTAACACCGCTTTGACACTCGACTTGACGTACATTCCTCCCTAACACCGCTTTGACACTCGACTTCACATACATTCCTCCCTAACACCGCTTTGACACTTGACTCCACATACATTTCTCCCTAACACCAATTTGACATTCGACTTGACATGCATTCCGTGACACTGCTTTGACACTCACCTAAACATACATTCCTCCCTAATACAGCTTTGACACTCGATTGCATGTACATTTTTCCCTAATACCGCTTTGACACTGCACTTCAGATATATTCCTTCCTAACAGTGCTTTGAAAGTCAACTTCAAGCACACTCCTGCTGAACGCCCAGCTTCGACATTACCCTAGTTACGCTTTGGTGGAGAAATTATCTGACTTCTACAGCTGAAATGACCCTAAACCTGATAGTTATGAAGCATACCTAACCCTAAGTCCTAATACCGCTTTGACACTCAACATTACATACATTCCTCCCTAACACCGCTTTGACACTCGACTTCACATACATTCCTCCCTAACACCGCTTTGACAGTCACATACATTCCTCCCTAACACCGCTTTGACATTCAACTTCAAAATACATTCCTCCCTAACACCACTTTGACACTCGACTTCACATACATTCCTCCCTAACACCGCTTTGCCACTCGACTTGACATACATTCCTCCCTAACACTGGTTGACACTCGACTTCACGTACATTCCTCCCTAACACCGCTTTGACACTCGATTTGACATACATTCCTCCCTAACACCGCTTTGACACTCGACTTGACGTACATTCCTCCCTAACACCGCTTTGACACTCGACTTCACATACATTCCTCCCTAACACCGCTTTGACACTTGACTCCACATACATTTCTCCCAAACAACAATTTGACATTCGACTAGCTGAAATGACCCTAAACCTGATAGTTATGAAGCATACCTAACCCTAAGTCCTAATACCGCTTTGAAACTCAACATTACATACATTCCTCCCTAACACAGCTTTGACACTCGACTTCACATACATTCCTCCCTAACACAGCTTTGACAGTCGACTTCACATACATTCCTCCCTAACACCGCTTTGACATTCAACTTCAAAATACATTCCTCCCTAACACCACTTTGACAGTCAACTTCACATACATTCCTCCCTAACACCGCTTTGACATTCGACTTCAAATACATTCCTCCCTAACACCGCTTTGACACTCGACTTCACTCTACGTGACATACATTCCTCCCTAACACTGGTTGACACTCGACTTCACGTACATTCCTCCCTAACACCGCTTTGACACTCGATTTGACGTACATTCCTCCCTAACACCGCTTTGACACTCGACTTGACGTACATTCCTCCCTAACACCGCTTTGACACTTGACTCCACGTACATTCCTCCCTAACAACAATTTGACATTCGACTTGACATACATTCCGTGACACTGCTTTGACACTCACCTAAACATACATTCCTCCCTAATACAGCTTTGACACTCGATTGCACGTACATTTTTCCCTAATACCGCTTTGACACTGCACTTCAGATATATTCCTTCCTAACAGTGCTTTGAAAGTCAACTTCAAGCACACTCATGCCTGACACCCAGCTTCGACATTACCCTAGTTACGCTTTGGTGGAGAAATTATCTGACTTCTATAGCTGAACTGACCCTAAACCTGATAGTTATGAAGCATACCTAACCCTAAGTCCTAATCCCGCTTTGACACTCGACCTGACATACATTCCTCCCTAACACCGCTTTGACACTCGACTTCACATACATTCCTCCCTAACACTGCTTTGACAGTCGACTTAACATACATTCCTCCCTAACACCGCTTTGACATTCGACTTCAAATACATTCCTCCCTAACGCCGCTTTGACACTCGACTTCACGTACATTCCTCCCTAACACCGCTTTGCCACTCGACTTCACATACATTCCTCCCTAACACTGGTTGACACTCGAATTCACGCACATTCCTCCCTAACACCGCTTTGACACTCGACTTGACATACATTCCTCCCTAACATTGGTTGACACTCGACTTCACGTACATTCCTCCCTAACACCGCTTTGACACTCGACTTGACATACATTCCTCCCTAACACTGGTTGACACTGCCAAACGCCGTAACGCCGTTTCTATGAAGAGATACATTACCGCAGTAGTATAAGCCGACAGGCAAAGTGATTTACCACTCTCAGCCCGACCACCGACCCCTTATGGAAATGTTTCAAACGCCGCTAAAAGACACTCTTCGCCAATTTCGTGATCCTTACCTGGAAGATGCACCAAAATTACCAATACAAAACACAGCATCAAACAGACCAGATCCTTCGAAAATATGTTCCCTGAAATATTCGGGTCATTCCGGATGGCTTAAAGATTTATGACTTGAAACCGCCAACAAACACTCCACAGAAATGGAGTACTGATCAGGAGACATTCTCGGATTTAAGACCTGGTGACAGGGGGATGCACCGCCCCCTCCCCCTACTCCTTGCCTCCGCACTGGAGTATGTGTTCGGGTAATGATAACATTTGCAGAGAATCGGCCTATTTATATAACAATAAATATTTTTACAACTAATCTTTACATAATTTGTGACGAGACGTATTTTCCACAAAATACTTAAGTTTTAGAACCCAAGCAGCTGAACTCGCGGATCAGTACACAGGCTCTGCTTTACTTTCCAAGGTCTCGCATGCATGCAGATTAAGAGATAGAACAGCGACCAAAGAAACTATCCAAGATGGATCACTGAACACAGGCTCTGCTTTACTTTCCAATTAAGTAAAACAATTGAGCCTAAACTTGCCATACACATGCCATACACATTGTCCATCATTTCACGATGGAGGGGATGTTTTTTGAATTGGTACACAACTGGAGTGGATGAAGCATGGCAAGGAAAGAATAATACATACCGGAAGGAAATACCAGGCGAACTCTTTGGTAGCCTTGCTGTATATGTAGGCCTACATTTTTCAATCGATGTCAAATCCTCCTACATATATGTATGTAACATTGACACATTTTGTGTCCAAAAAAAATTAACAAAGGGTACGGTCAGTCTGTCACTTCATTCTTCCGATCACAGAAATCCTTGTATTTTAAATACTTGATACATTGAGAAAGTGACATTGTGCCGTGCACCCCCAAAAAAAGAGAAATCCTTCTAGTTTTTATATTTTAAATAGTTGGAAATGTTGAATTGGATCGGTTGGATCATTCTGCCGTGATAAAAAAAAGACTAATTAAATAGTTGATCAATTGAGAAAGTTTAATTGAGACATTCTGCCGTGATAAAAAAAAACGAGTACAAGGCCATAATTTTCATTGTGCCATTCTGCCGTCTTCCCCAAATAAGGGAGACTACGGTCATTCTGCCGCTTCATTCTGCCGGCCACAGTAATAGTCCTATTTGTAAATACTTGATAAATTGAGACAGCTTCATTGTGCCATAATGCCGTCGCCAAAATAAAAGAAGGCCTACACGGCCACGATTTTCATTCTGCCATTCTGACGTCTCCCCCAAAACAGACAGCATACAGCCATTCTGTCGCTTCATTCTGCCGGTCACAGAAATACTCCTTGTTCAATGTCCATGTATCACGGTCTCCAACCACCACCACCCATCCACCCACCCACCCACCCTATTAAAGTTTAATGCCATTGGCGTAAACGCCAATAAGGAGAGGATATCTCTCTCGTGCTTTCTTACATGAAGTATGGACCTATGAATGACGGACCAGGTGCTTGTAATTTTACATATTTAATTTCCATTCATTGTGTACCAATATACAGTGACTGAAACTGCCTGGATGAAGGGTTGTTGCACCTTTTAGGTTCTACCTCATGTTACTGCTAGTTAGTTTGCATGCGTCTGTCATGGTGTTTTGATACAGCGAAATATATGGGAAAATTTGACCTTGTCATCGTGCGAATGACGGGAACGCAAAAATACTTTGGCGTTCCTGAGTATATATAGAGGAGAGCGGGACTGTCGCGTTGATCCCAAATTCTTGCTTTGGAAATTGAGCAGACAGCATGGCTCAATTCCAGTCTTTCTGTGACGTTTGACAGGTTTGTTTCATCCAAGGTCATCACATCACATTCCCATAGATAATATTCCCTTCCCAAACAACGCCAACATTTCTTGTCATATTGGAGGCGATATGATATTTCACCATCAAGACCGATCGAACAAATATGTGACACATTGAAAGAGAAAGAAAGAGGCTGAATTGTATCCCAAGCCATTATTAAGTAGGCTATGCATAAACGAACTGAGTTAATGGTTCAAACGGTAAAATTACCCGTTTTGAGTCCCGAATCCCTCTGCATCACGCCGGCAAATATTAACCAATGCCATTCTCTATAAGAATCTAAATATAATCTTAAAGTCTTAACAGTAAGATAATACCGCCCACACAGTATGCCACATCCTGCTTATTACGTTAGTCCTCAAGGACACGTGATTACACTTGTCGTCTGGAGATTAATTCCCGCTATGGTTATGCTATATACGTCATAATGTCTCAAGAGCGTCAAAGAATCAAAGTGGGTGACCCCTTGTTCGATCACCCGACAGTTTAAGTGACCTCCCATTCCTTGCAAATAATTCATTCGAAAATATATATTGATACCATAAAGTGCTTATTAGTCTTACTGGTGCGAAAACTACGTCCGCTCTGTCTATTTTTGTGTTTGTTTTTTTTAATATTAAATACAGGATGTTCTAAATTACAGTATGATACTCAAGTCAATCCATTTTCACGACTATGTCAATTACATTAGCCTATACAATGGACACCAGGCGATCAGGGTTTCCCTTTGCCTATTTCACGGTAAAGACGCAAGAATAGAGTTATGTTATTTTCTAAACATACAGAGAGCTAGTACGAAGGCAGTGGCATTGAGCTATTCTTAGTGGTTACTCATCAAAGGTCCTATCGGTCTCATAGACGACATCGTAAGAAAACTAGTGGAGAAAACAACAGGAGTGGAGAAAAGACACATGGGGTCCATTAAATCTAGTTTGACAGCCGAAGTTCTCGCAAGTAGATGTCTCAATGTAAGGGAAAGTGACAACTATTGCTAACTTCCTGTACAAAGCATACATTCAAACGATATTTAGTTTCGGAAGATATATGGAAAACACTCAGCTTACAACGCAACTAAACCGATTCTGGTGATCATATAGACTCAGGTGATCGAGTTTATTGGTTAGACAACTTCAAATCAATAAGAGCATAACAAGTAACTTGGGCGGTCCTATATTACAAGACGTACTCAACGTTACCCTACTTAGCGGAATTGACGCCAATGTGAATTTTTATGCCGAACCCTGCAACAATTTATCTTCATGTCAGCCGAGGAGAACCTAGCATATAAATTCGTCATAGAGGATATTAGAAGAAAGCGTTGGAGGTTAGAGTGAGTTATTATATTGGGTCATGCTTAAGCTCTGTGGGAAACTGTCGCGAAATATCCCTTCACACGGAGAAAGGTGCAGATGTCTAAACTACCGCTAAATATCCCTTCACACGGAGGAAGGTGCAGACGTCTGATATGCCCGACAGACATGTCATGTACAACTGGAATATGGTTTGATCCATAACTCCTTGCAAATTGATTATCGCTTTTTTTCAGAACTGCTGACATTTCAATCTCACAAGTATCTCAATGTATGTTGATGAAATAAATGCACCAGTACAAAACTCACTTCATCTTATTACCTTTTACCGTTTGAGAGACCCAATTACTCGGATTTAAAGTCGATTGTAGGGCCTATTCGTAGTCATACCTTATGCGAACCGTGTTCCTAACCAAGGATCCTAGCTGACTCCATCTATGGTCGACAGCTGTTTACATTATTTAAAAATTATACATAAATATGATCCCGATTAATAAAGTTGATGTTTTCTGCTCTCTGCTTCTTATTCCCTACTCCAGCTACATTCCTGCTCCCTTCTCATATCAACTTTTCTTCTCTACCATTATGAATCCCTGGCGGCAATGGCTGCGAAAAGAATTATTTATTCAGGTATGTCACCATGAATTTCAGTGATTCATCATGGATTCCAGTCAGTTACTGACGACATGGAATTCAACAGTTGATAGCGCCATGGTTGACATATATATAGCATGGTGACCGATGGTGACTGAGGCCGTTTTTATGGATTTCTTGTGGGTTGTTTAGATTAGGTCACGTCGATGGTCATCAGTTAGGGGAAAATTGAACAATAGATCACTGGGTGAACTTCGAGAATAGGATGTGTTGACTGAGCATCGATCGAGTTCTGCTTCGGAATATTCACTGACAGCAGCATTGCTTGATTCGATTCCAGATCGTTGTGTAGATTTGACAGATGATAAATTGCCCCAACACCAGTTTATTCCCGTTCAAATTAGGACGAAACGCTTTTCTGTAGAAACTCGAGAAAATAATACTTCTACAACCCGTGTCCTACATACGCAAAAATCTGTGTGAATAGCTATACAGCAAGCAATCCGCCAAATGTATAATTATGCTGGAAACCGATGTGTGTGGGCTCGGTTGGGAATTTTCATGCTATGATCAAGTTATATGGGACCCTTTTATTCTTAAAGTTCTTGTCGCATCGTTGGCAAATATCATTGTGTACAGATCGATCAAATGGAAAATTTTATTGGACCGTGATAGTGACAGAGCTCGAGAAGAAGCGCTCAACCACGGAATGTATTTTAAATTTTCATTGAGGACATGTGGTGGAGGTTACATGCTTCAGGTCCGTCATTTATTGTTCAGTCGTCGTCCATTGAAGAATATCCGCGTCCATAATCCAAAGACATATTCCATATAACAGCATTAGCACCAAATTCAAAAAGACAATCATAGTCTGCATAAACATAAGCTAGTTTCTTGCAAGAGAGAGGAGCGGTCAACAGTTTTCAATGATGCCGGCAAGACATCATGATGTTCCAAAAATATCAAATCCGTATCGCTGATCAGTATTCTTAATCCATATGATATTCGCTGTAAAGTCGTCATCTAGAGAATGATGTGTCTAAGCCACGCTTTGATTGTGACAGTTCATATGAACATCATGAGGATCTTGAAGTACATGGGTTTATACGGCCCCTAGCGTCGGATTAAACGGAAATAGACACAAGTTACGAAACGTAAAGCCATAGATCTTGCACGCTACGCTCGTTTTTTTGCAATCAGCATGCGATATGCATCGCCAAATTTGAGAAAATTTGAGTGGAGGCGCTTTGTGGTATAGCCCTGTATAATAGGTTTCTGCAATAATATTTTGTGACGTTGATTAAGATCGTCACATTTAACACAGGATCTAGCAAATGCTACTGGGCGAGATATGTATACGCCATATGCAGGTTCCACTGGAATATTGCTGTCCAGAAAGGGATAGTAATGTCGAAATTATAATCATCTATTTCGTCATAAAGTCGACGGGTGAGAATTACAACACATATAAGGGAAGCGGGAAGAAGTGCCGACATACTGACAGAGCCACATGACTTCACAGTATAGTCTTCCAGTTAACCTATTCTAAAGCACATACCAAGAATCTAACGATTCGTGATATGTGTTGTATCTCAGGTACGCTTTTATTGTACCTGTTCATGTGGCAACTTGGATGATATGACCACACGGCATCTAGCACCGGCATACGCGGTATTAGATACAAATCTAGAGAGCTATGATGGAAATGCTCTGACAACTCGTATATTGGTAATTGGTGAGCTGTTTCGCTGTGACAACTCTTACACTATGGATTGGTGCGCTGTATCGTCGTCAGATGAAAATGACCCGCTTCATTTTTATATAGATATAGGTCAAAATATGATGTGCCGTTAGGGCTATCTGTAGCTTCCTTTAAATCCAATGAAGGTGGATATATATCATTCACTGCGTCATTTATATAGCGATTATCCACAGCGAGAAGGTCATCTGTATAGCGTTTGGTGAATGAGAAGGAACGGGCTTTGAATTGATCGGTTGATCGGCGTATACATATCTAGCATTTGCTAGATCCTGTGTTAAATGTGACGATTTTAATCAACGTCACAAAACACTGCTGCAGAAACTTAAAAAACAGGGCTATTCCACCAAGCGCCTGCACTCAAAGTTTCTCAAATTTGGCGATACATATCGCATGCTGATAGCAAAATACGAACGTAGCGTGCAAGATCTATGGCGCTACGTTTCGTAACTTGTGTCTAATTCCGCTTAACCCGTGGCTAGGGGCCGTATGAACCCATGTACTTCAAGATCCTCATGGTACTCATATGAACAGTCACAATCAAAGCGTGACTGAGATACATCATTCTTTAGATGACGACTTAACAACGAATATTATGGATTAAGAATACTGATCAGCGATACGGATTTGATATTTTTTGGAACATCATGATGTCTTGCCGGCATCATTGAAAACTGTTGACCGCTTCTTTCTTGCAGGAAACAAGCCTATGTTTATGTATACTATGATTGTCTTTTTGAATTTGGTGCTAATACTGTTATATGGAAAATGGAATAGGTCTTTGGATTATGGACGCGGATATTCTCTAATGGACGACGGCTGGATTATGAATGATGGACTAGACTGTAATTTGAACGCGCCTGCATGTAGTCATATTCATCAGAGTACAGATATATGTCAGCCAACAGGGGTGTACAATCAGTACCCATTGGAATACCTGTATGCTGTTGATATATTTTGTTGCCAGATTTTACATAGATATTATTACTGAGAAAATCAAGGAACTCTATAAAAAAGGAACACCCCATGAATGATATCCCTTATGTGCAGTAGAGCTAAACGGTTTCTGATATTAATATATCGGCGATCAGTCTTCTTGAACACAGATACTTATAATGAATTTAGACGGTCGGTAATGCCCTGATGAGGGATTGTAGTATAGAGTCGAGAAATCCCATGTGGACACATGTCTGTACGGTATTTGATTTTTAGCATCAATTTCTTTCGTAAGACATTTGAGTTTTTCAATATCCACATACATTCAACGCCAGAGTTTTTAGAAACTGTGGCGCAATACCTTTCCCAAAATACTTTTACTTCTGAAGAAGTGAGTCCCATGATTGATATGCAAAGATGATGGGATCTTGAAATGAAGATTGTGGATGAGCCTGTTACAGTTTTAATGGATCCCTGCATAGGGCAGTGGCATACAGATCGTTCTTCACAAAGGCTAAGGTTCAACGACCAGATAAGTTTGTCGTTATTTTGTCATGTCATCTACTGTCTCACTACATTTCAAATAAAAATCGCGAAGCAATACACTTACTTATTTAGCTTGTTCACTTGAAACTGGGCTTCACAGCTCTACAAAACAGTTCACACAAAATCCAGGCACTGAGGCCTACGACATGGCATGAACTTGTAGTATTGCTTTAATCACTTCAGATTAGACGAGAGAAAACAGTCCAAGTCTCCGGGACGCCCTGAAGCTAGTTTTAACGGATAATCGTGTTCCTGGTGAAATGAATGCTTAATTTGCCCTCGGAATATTTCAATCGCTTTTGAGTCTTTTTACATTTCTTTGACCATACATGAGCAGTGTGACTAACGTTAGAGGACCTACGAAGTAGGGTAGGCATTAGGACTGTGACGCGCAATGAACACTTGGACCCCCCCCCCCCCCACACCCCCAAGTTGAAATCCTGCCTATATTAAGATGGGCATAGCCCAAATCAGAATCACGAGTGATTTTCATCAAAAATCACCAGAAATTGTCATCAAAGTAGATCAGCTCAGAACTTGCAGGTAACAGTCCCCTAATGCACCTTCATGCCAAAAACCAAGGTTCTAATGTCAACGGTTCTCCTTATTTTGCCGACGAGAGGATTCGGATGGACTGACTCACTGACTCACTGACTCACTGACTCATTACCCGACAATTTGCAAATGAGAGCCTACCATTGCGCGTATGAACACATTCTACTACTATCTTAGATGGTGAATATTAAATTTTAACAATGGACAGTCGTCTTGGGCCAATATGCAAATGACCCTCTAGTATAACGGTTCTAGCAGCCTCTTTTCGTGCAAGACCGGCTATGGCAAATATGGCAGCGCTCATGGTGCTCGGGAATAACACACAGAAATGAATAAAATAATACTTTACCGTTTTCAGTGGCTAGAGATATTTAATACACATTGCTGTGAGGTAAATACATAACCTGTGTAATGATCGTTCTTTGAAAAGTTCCTACGTTTGTCTATGTATAGCATTTACTAGCGGCTGTCCATTTTAATTAGTCGTCTACTTTGGAGCTTGTCAAAAGTCAATAATTAACTCTGCATAAATTTTCTTTCTTGAAGCGTGTAGAGCAAACTGAACTCTACAAAATGACTATCATTTCTCCCTGATATTGATGATATATCACTTCTGAAATTAGCGAATGATAAACCGCCCATACCTCTATGACCGTACCGGTACCCGACCTTTGTGTTAGTGAACACGAATACATTATGACGTCTCCCTGTGTAATTGAGCCCCGGTACATGAAACAACTGTACTGGAGTTTTATATAGAGAGAATTACAAAGTTATTTCAAGCGTGATAAATTATTGATATCACGGAGTTATGGTGGTCATTTTGTAAAGTTCAGTTTTAACTAATGATTTTTGACAATCTCCAAGGTAGACGACTAATTAAAATGCACACACTATGGATGCTGTGGACAGTGTGATGATTTCAATGAAAATCAAATAAATTAATCACGCGATGAAACACCGACACACATCGTGAGCCATTAATTAACGCGTTTTATATTAGGGTATTGGAATTACAAAACCATCATACGGGGATTTTCAATTTGTTTTCAATCCAAAATACTTGTAAGACATAACTGAGTATAGATGGAGTACAGAACAAGATATTGTTGCAGGCATACTCGCGTGGTGTCCGGGTGTGAAAAGGATTTGGAACCAAACCTCGTGATATGGCTGAAATAGAGTTGAAAGCGACGTTGAATCATGGAATCACTCACTCATCGTAAGGATGTTAAATGAATGTATTGGATAAGTAATATAGCACCAATGGGTCAAAAAGAAGCGCCCAACCACACAGAGAAAAGTCCCACGATTTAGATCCAAAGATGATGGAATCGAAAACTGTGGTGACTCTTGATTCAGTTCGATGAATTGGTGACAATGTGACAAGTAAATGGTCTTCAAAGAATCGGAAAATTATCTTAGCTTGCGGAGAAAATATTTACTTCTGGTTCATGTTATCAATTAAGTTTTGTCCGTTAATCCGGTATTTCTGCGGAGAAAATAAAGAGAGTACAGGGGATAGCATTAATTGCGTTTTGTTTTTGGAAGATTATACTAGCCCTTATTGATCTGTCTTGAAATTGGCAAATGTTCCGACCATTCGCCTTCGCGGAATCGTCAATAAGCAAAGCCCACAGTATATGCAAGACTTTAATCAGCTCCAAAACTTTGAAATACCATCTTAGATCAGAACATTCCGCCACAACAACGAAATATGGTCTTAATTCTTTAGAATCATCAAATGCACTTCCTGTACTTTAGTTAAAATTTGACTTGATTTGATTCAATTTCAATCATTTCTTTCTTATGCCAATAGTAAGTCATTCTTCACTGAAGTTTTAATTTAAATGACAAGATTATTTTTGTCTATTCTTTTGTACTGGTATCTACTGTCTTACGGCAATTCATGGTAGAAATCGCGGAACAGTGCACTTGTTAAACTTACTCACATGGTTCTAGGTTTTACAGCTGAATTAACTCAACAGTTCGTACAAAACCCGGATAATGGGGCCTAGGACATTACAGCAATTTAAATTTTAGAAGACCAATCAGCTATTCGATCATAGATGGACAAAACACGTTCGAGAGTTCATTGATATACTGTGTTGGACACCCTGAAGCTAGTTTTAAGGGTCTCCATGGACACATGAATCATTGATGTGGGAAAACGTTCATGTCGTTTTGTAAAGATAGTTTATAGTGCCATAATGGTGGCATAAGCGAAGAGTTGCTAATATTAATAGAATTTATAAGAAAACACGCTCGATGTATCACTAGACTTCTGTTGAACACCCTGCAGCTAAATCTAATCAGGAATTCGTCTCTCTAGTAAAATGAATGATCGATGTGCCTTGGGAAAAGTTCCGATCGCTTTCATGCGTGTGGAATTGCTTCTATCACACCGCAATGCTAAAATAAACCTAGAATTTGGCAGTATTTGAGAATATAAGCTATGTCGATTTGGCCTTTACGTGTGAAAATATCACACAGATGCAATTCGTGTGAAAATATCACACTGATGCAATCAAGCACATCGTTTTCTATATGCTGTAAACAAGGTGATTATTTCAATGGATCATAATTAACCTGATGAAACACAGACACCGCGTGAACCATTAAAGATGTATATCCAAGATGTGAGTACCGCTACTGTTAGAATTACATAATCATGAACGTTTATTGGTAGGAATGAGAATTTTCAAATGATTTTCGAATCATACAGAAAAATTTGTTCATACAAGAACACAAATGAACAAATTACCGATGTTCAAGCAAAAAACGTCACAGGAAACGATGTACATACTTATTTATCTGCATCTCTATGGGAAAATATGTCTTATTTCCTGGGTAACTAGCTTAACTTAGGTACACTCTCAGAAATATTCAGGGAATAATCTTGAATAGATCAGGCTGCACATTCACAAACCAATTTCAGGGATTTACCTGAAATCCAGGGATGATTTCCTAAATTTCAGAAAAAGGATCCCGGAATGAGATGATTTTCCCTGAAATTCAGGCAAGTTTACCACCCTGATTAGTAAGTTACCGACCCTATTCGGATACGTAAAATCCCCTAAAATTCATGTAATTTAGCTTTAATTCAGGGATGATATACCTTAATTTCAGGAAATTATCCCTGAATTTCAGGAAATTATCCCTGAATTTCAGATAGAATCCCTGAAATTGAGCTGTGGATGTGCAGCCTGATCTATTCAGAATTATTCCCTGAATATTTCTGAGAGTGTACGAACCGAATATTTTTCCTATCCCACTTTCTTTTCTTTTACCCCGGTACAGATGAACTTAGAAGCAGCTGTTGCTACAGGCGTACTCGTTAATGATGATAAACCATTATGTGAATGACAAGGAAACATTTGCAGTAGATTTATAGGTACATAAAGGAGAACGAGATTTTGCTGACTGTGGGAAGTTATCGACCAGTTCTTGCGTTGGAATATTCTATTCGGGCTGCCAGAATTATAGGGATCTGAGATTAAAATTTCATTTCCATATATGCCATCTTCTAGGAAACAGCATTTCTGGCATATTGCTTTTTCTGCACGATGCGCAACGATTAAAGGATATATGATATACTGATGACGATAGGCGATTCGTCGGAGGAACGAATACTTCTCCAGCACGAATTCTTTTGCGACACAGTATACACCTTTTCATTAAAGTCATAAACCATTTTTCAAAGTACACGAGAAATTGCCTGCGGAAAGCATCTACTTTAGCACAAATGTAACGAATAGTGGATAACAAAAGAATAAGTCAATGTTGTCGTGGCGTGCACGTGTTGGTGTCCAGGTGGGATCTTACAATTGGTGGATTGGAAACTGCCCCAAATGAACTATATGATCTATGTGGGAAAGAATATCGCAAGAAGGAATGTCACTGTTTACATGTTCTCTTTAGGAACGTATGTCTTACCTAACTTGCGAATCAGGAATAGAATACGTAGCTAGGTTATTAGATAGACTCTGGACATTTGTTCGTACCGGACATTATTTCATTCTACACCGACTTATGAATCTCCAGTGTTTCAGACTACTTGTTTTTGTTTTGTTTTTTTGGAGAGTCTTAATGGCTAAAACGTTTTCAGTTATTCTGGGGCAGCATGACACCCATGCTCATTTCTAAGATGATTTCCAATATATAGATCTTTTGCGTTCAAGCTGGAATTAAACCAAAAATTCACGGTACTAAATCGTACCACCACCAGCCGATCATTCGGGCCGAAAAATAGGGAAATTCAAACACCAATTCTATAACTACCTCTATTACACACTGGTAACTGTGTATTTATCTGAGACGTTTTAGCACGGTTATGTGAAATCAATACGCGTCCAGTGCAGGTGTTCACTTGGGAGATTCTATTTTACAAGTCGGGTGAGGAAAGGAACGTCTGCTTTCATACGAGTCACAATCGAATAAAACAAACAAATAAATTACAAGATGGTATTTCTTTTTTAAGTTTGACTGTTCTTTCCATCGTTAGCAAGGCGACACAAATTGACCTATATCCACGTATCTTCCACACAGCCTGACTCAGCTGACAGAATCACTCCCCATTTGAGAGACCACATAAACTCGACCAGTGATACTGGCACGTTGCCAACCGACGAGTTTTTTTCAACAAAGGAGAGTAAGGATGTCAAAGTTTACCATATTTTTCCAACCTTTCATTATAATCTATACTGATAATCAATTTGAGTAGCGCAATAGAACAAAAATAATGTTTTCATAGGCGTGCTCAATGGTAATTTTACGCAAGATTAGTTTATATTTTAGAGCAAGGGGAATGACGACGGACATGTGTTCACACGAATTAACATTACCACATCGCGGGGGTGTTCACACGAAAGAACATGATATCCAAACTTTTCTGCCAAACTACGAGAAATAAATCTTCTATAATACGTGTCCTATATACCCGAAATCATTTCGTACATCCATGCAGCAAGCTATTAATCAAATAGAAAATGTGTAAATACACCAACAGTGGCAATCGAATCGATGGAAGACAATCGCCCGATCGCAGAATGTATTTTTTGTCTTTTTTTTTAGACGATGATGAAATCTTGATAGGAAGAGTGTGGGTGAGTTTTAATCAATTCCTGCGCAGGCCAATGTTTGGGGCCGTTCTTTATTAAACTCAAATTTCATCGACAAGATTTCACTGGTTGTTCACTTTTTTCCCCCTATAGTTTACTGTCTTACGGCAATTCTACTTTGCACTCACAAAACAAGCTTACTCTCATGGTTCGATGCTTTCCAGCATTATCTACTATTTAATGAACACGAACCCAATTGGCAATATAGGCCAAGTCATTAAAAAAAATTTCTATGAGTCTTTCATATTTCAATGAGTTGTTGGTGGTCATTGACCTTGACCATTGATCTTTTGATCTCAATCTTGGTGGTAACATTGGTGACCTTTAATGGACCTTTACAGAATCTCTATGGTTGGCTTGATGCCATTCAGTTATATCCATAAGCCAATGAAAATGCTAGATTTCTATTTGAAAATTAACAAAGTGCGTCAAAACTGGCAATTTTCTCGTGATGCAATTTTGTTTATATAAAACTCCAATTGCTTCTCTATCTTGTTCTTTGATAATGTGCTCGTGCCAAAAATAGAGGATAAGAATGTACCGATGAACTTTAGAACCAACCGTTGCTATAAATATATGCAGTTTGAATGTTAAGCCTTGTCATGTATTGTGTGAACGACAGGGAAACATTTACAATAGATTTATCGGTACATAGACGAGAATCAGATTATGTTGACCAAGGGAAAAGCATCGACCGGTTCTTGCTGTGGAATATTCTATTCTGGTGGCTATGCGTGATTTAATTTCAGATCTTTTCGGGAAATTTAACAAATCATGTCCAAATTGATCACATCCCAATTTATTCCCATATCCCATCCCAAATACGAGAGAACAGCAGCATTCCTGAAATATTGCTGGTTCAGTACCATGAGCAATAGTTAAAAGGTAGTGGCATAATGAAAGCGATAGGAGATTCGTCAGAGGAACGACTTTTTCTTGCAGATTTTCTGTATACTAAGATATTATCATGGCGACGCCATCTTATCCAGCATGCATCAGATACATCTGAACTTCTGGCATACGCCTCGAGATTTCATCGCAGTTGAGAGAAATCGCGTACGGTACTGTGTGTATGGCAATCAGTTGACGAACAATGAAATAATTAAACGATAAAAGACGATGGCACAGGGCACAGAACGGCGAAATATGACAATATGTTCTACGATCACATCCCGATAGGCCGACAGCACTGTACGCAGACATATCGCAAGGACCAGGCGTGACGCAATGATGTATCTATGTCAGCTGCGCTCTGATTGTGATTGTTCATGTGGACACTTACTTGTACAGTTGCTCACTGGTTAAATATACAAGCATAAGATGCTGTTTTAAAATAATTTTCACTGGCAGCATTGCTTCACTGATGCAAGATGGTAGTTAGTGGATGTGACAACTTGCCCCAAACTCGACTTCCGACGACATTTTTTTTTCTGTGAAAATCACGAGACAAAAAAAACCATCTACAGTCAACCTTCAGTATACTTCCTTCTGAGCATTACGTTGATCATACTTCGAGCAGTGGTAAGCTGTTGGAATTAAAGTTTTATGGTTGCCGTCGACAGTCAGTATAATTTGTATAAAAGAAAAGAAAAGATCCTGCTTGTGACCATTATTCGTTCGCGTTGTACACACGACGTACACACTTTTGATGATGATATGCAATGAAATCTGTAACGAATATTTTGCGTCAGCCCATATGTTGATCCGTAGAAAAGGTATCGACCAAGTCTTACTTTCGAAAGGTTTGCCTTGGAAGACCTTTATTTGATTTAATTTCATTAGTTCGACAGATTTGATCGATGATATCCTCATCCTCCCAATCCATATTATGCTCCTTCAAATAAGCTAGCACATCTTGTCAGAATACTTTGTATCGCCAGAATCAGAACCGTCGAAAATATATGAGATTGTGGTCCGGTGAAAGCGCAAATAGACAGATGACATCGCCAGGGAAAAGAGAATTATCCTCAACACTCGCTGGTGGTTTCTATTAGGCCATGTTCATTCTTGAAAATAAATTGTACCCAACCGGTCTTTTTATTTAGGTAACAAACAGGAGATGGCATGTTACACGGTTTTGACACAGTAATTCGCATATATTACTTTGACATGCATGGCGAAAGTTTATCCATGGCTTATAGATCCAAGTCCAAGACAGCTATATTGAATTTCTAACCATTCCTTACAAGCAGGACATCTGAAACATCAAACACGAATATATGTCGTTGTTATTCAGCAAATCGAAAACCAAAGACATTTATTTGCGTCGCTAATGTCTTCAGTTGGTTCAATCGCCGTTCAGATATACCCGTATATTTTGTTTGTCCTGATTGAAATTTACTTATAATTTGAATGTTAGCATTCTCCAATAGTGACAAGTTGCCCCCAGGCGCATCATGGGGGAAGATTGACGATAGGGGATAAGAAGGAGCCATACTGTTCTTTCTCCTCTCTGAACCCATGCACACCAGACCCAGGTATTCCTATCTCGTGCCCATTTCTAATCGACTGTATTTGGTGGCGATAAAGATGCCTTGTGCCGATCGATCCTAATAAGACCTATATTTTGGCGTATACATGGTTACATTGGTTTCCAGTAATTGGATCGATCTTGATCATCTTGATATAATAGCACGAGTGTTGGCCAACATCGATGAAGCTTTGGTCGATTCCTCGTCATATATGGTTAATGGTGGGAGATGTCCATCAATCGACAGGCTTCATTGCTGGGCAATTTGGGTATTGGTGTGACTCTCTACTGGGGTTGCCTGTGAATTTATATAAAATGAGTCAAATGTATCAGAGCAGACTATTCCATTATGCAAATTTCCCATGTAGATACTGATTCCTTTTGTCAAAAATTATTAACTCGGAAGAGAATTGTTGTAAAGTTCAAATTTGATTATTTTTTTTTATTTTTTTTTTTTATCAATATACCAGTAAATTGGGAGGATTCTATATGGAAATTAACGATGATATACAATCAATAATCCAGAAGTCTAATCAGCTCGTCTAAGACGAATTTTAACATGGATTACACACTACCGGTATATGACAACACAGTGGAAACAGTGGTCCTGGTTATTAGGCCTTTTAATTCAACTTTCCTCTCCAGGAAATAGAGGAATTCAAGAGAGATTAGAATAACCCGGCCTCTTGAAAACAGAGCTGTGGACGAGCAATTGAAATGAAATTCTGGTGATTTTATTGAAAGCCTGTCAGAAAACCTGAACTGTCCAATCGATAGACCAGTAATAGAGATGATTCTTACGAAAAACTCATTTTAAAAGCATGCCTATATATACAAGTAAGAAATGAGATACAGTAAAATGGATTTAGAGATTATAAATTCCTTAATTCAATATCGAACTCCTTTATTTAGTATCGTATACTGGCTGTCAGGGCTGCTAGCTGTGTTTCAACTACGTGGAAAGCCTAATTATGCATCAGTCCGCCGCCATTAGAACATGGCCCGGTGTTCTCCGACGTACCATGTGTCACGAGTACCGTTCGATATTATGTATGCGCGACGCGTTATGATTCAGACAGTACATTGCGTGTTCTATTGATCCACCGAACGTGTATTCGCAAGTGTCGGTCTTCGCACGAAATCAAACTCATATCGACCGGCTATCTCACGGGATGGCCTTTCACTAATTGTTCGGGATACGTTTAACAGGTCTGGCGTGCAGTGCAGTGATTAGCGGTTACTGAACAGAGTGGACAATATCGACACATCATTTGTATGTGTTAAATCCTATTGCGAGTTGTATACTCATTGATCGTTTATTTTCTTCCCTGCATGGACAATGCGGGTGTAACCGTTCCTTTGGATTCCGTGCATGGGTACTAGGTTTTTGTGCTGCAGCCGTGAGCCCATTTGCGTACACTTCGCCATCCATAAGATGGCTTGCGAATCGTGAGTCTCCATTATTGCGGAGCGATATCCGGTATATTACGGGATTCTGTTCGGCCTTCATCCGGCAGAGAACAGACTCGAGAAATCTGATAAATTACAGGTTTTCAAACCACTTGGGAAACAGATATAGGCTAGGCTTACAAAATATATAGGTATAAATAACTTTCGTATCACCCAAGAGGTGTGGTAGATCTGTAATTTTCAACAAGTAGGGCATCACATGATTCGGAAATGGCGAGTTACGTTGGGGTTACGTCGGTAGACTTTAGCTGATTGGCTGACGAAGTCATGTGGTATTGATTTCTGGAAATTCCCTCTCGCACTTGCCGAAAGTAGGCTGTAAATGGATACACACGATCCCAGGGTCAGTCTTACCGCGTATAGATGACGAGATGGTTACAGGTTGCCGTGAGCCGTGGTCTCTGGCCTTCAAGTACGATCTCCCCCAACAGCATTCGCAACTTCTCGGGGATCTCCGGTTTGAGATTCGTAGATTTCCGCTCGGGAGTTCCGAATGCCCCGACAGGACACAACAAACGGCATTCTCAAAGAGAGCCGTG
>JAVTVY010019655.1:0-75599 GCA_036873755.1 Hanleya hanleyi | reverse complement strand
CAAACAATACTCCCGTCATGGGAGTATCCCCAGTTCATACCAAACAATACCACAGCCATGAGTATCCTGTTATACCAAACGATACTCCAGTCATGGTAGTATCCCCAGTCCAAACTAAACAATACTGCAGTCTTGGGAGTATCCTCAGTTCATACCAAACAATACCACAGCCATGAGTATCCTGTTATACCAAACGATACTCCAGTCATGGTAGTATCCCCAGTCCATACCAAACAATACTGCAGTCTTGGGAGTATCCGCAGTTCATACCAAACAAAACCCCTGCCATGAGTATCCTGTTATACCAAACAATACTGCAGTCCTGGGAGTATCCTCAGTTCATACCAAACAATACCACAGCCATGAGTATCTTGTTGTACCAAACGATACTCCAGTCATGGTAGTATCCCCAGTCTATACTAAACAATACTGCAGTCTTGGGAGTATCCTCAGTTCATACCAAACAATACCCCAGCCATGAGTATCCTGTTATACCAAACAATACTCCCGTCATGGGAGTATCCCCAGTTCATACCAAACAATACCACAGCCATGAGTATCCTGTTATACCAAACAATACTCCCGTCATGGGAGTATCCCCAGTTCATACCAAACAATACCACAGCCATGAGTATCCTGTTATACCAAACGATACTCCAGTCATGGTAGTATCCCCAGTCCATACCAAACAATACTGCAGTCTTGGGAGTATCCGCAGTTCATACCAAACAATACCCCTGCCATGAGTATCCTGTTATACCAAACAATACTGCAGTCTTGGGAGTATCCTCAGTTCATACCAAACAATACCCCAGCCATGAGTATCCTGTTATACCAAACAATACTCCCGTCATGGGAGTATCCCGAGTTCATACCAAACAATACCACAGCCATGAGTATCCTGTTATACCAAACGATACTCCAGTCATGGTAGTATCCTCAGTCCATACTAAACAATACTGCAGTCTTGGGAGTATCCTCAGTTCATACCAAACAATACCACAGCCATGAGTATCCTGTTATACCAAACGATACTCCAGTCATGGTAGTATCCCCAGTCCATACTAAACAATACTGCAGTCTTGGGAGTATCCGCAGTTCATACCAAACAACACCACAGCCATGAGTATCCTGTTATACCAAACAATACTCCCGTCATGGGAGTATCCCCAGTTCATACCAAACAATACTGGGTAGTCTTGTGAGTATCCGGCAGTTCATACCAAATACCACAGCCATGAGTATCCTGTTATGCTAAACACATCTCAGGTCATGAGTATCCTCAGTTCATACCAAACAATACCACAGCTATGAGTATCCTGTTATACCAAACGATACTCCAGTCATGGTAGTATCCCCAGCCCATACTAAACAATACTGCGGTCTTGGGAGTATCCTCAGTTCATACCAAACAATACCACAGCCATGAATATCCTGTTATACCAAACGATATTCCAGTCATGGTAGTATCCCCAGTCCATACTAAACAATACTGCAGTCTTGGGAGTATCCGCAGTTCATACCAAACAATGCCACAGCCATGAGTATCCTGTTATACCAAACAATACTCCCGTCATGGGAGTATCCCCAGTTCATACCAAACAATACCTCAGCCATGAATATCCTGTTATACCAAACGATACTCCAGTCATGGTAGTATCCCCAGTCTATACTAAACAATACTGCAGTCTTGGGAGTATCCTCAGTTCATTCCAAACAATACCCCAGCCATGAGTATCCTGTTATACCAAACAATACTCCCGTCATGGGAGTATCCCCAGTTCATACCAAACAATACCACAGCCATGAGCATCCTGTTATACCAAACGATACTCCAGTCATGGTAGTATCCTCAGTCCATACTAAACAATACTGCAGTCTTGGGAGTATCCTCAGTTCATACCAAACAATACCACAGCCATGAGTATCCTGTTATACCAAACGATACTCCAGTCATGGTAGTATCCCCAGTCCATACTAAACAATACTGCAGTCTTGGGAGTATCCTCAGTTCATACCGAACAATACCACAGCCATGAGTATCCTGTTATACCAAACGATACTCCAGTCATGGTAGTATCCCCAGTCCATACTAAACAATACTGCAGTCTTGGGAGTATCCTCAGTTCATACCAAACAATACCACAGCCATGAGTATCCTGTTATACCAAACGATACTCCAGTCATGGTAGTATCCCCAGTCCATACTAAACAATACTGCAGTCTTGGGAGTATCCGCAGTTCATACCAAACAATACCACAGCCATGAGTATCCTGTTATACCAAACAATACTCCCGTCATGGGAGTATCCCCAGTTCATACCAAACAATACCTCAGCCATGAGTATCCTGTTATACCAAACGATACTCCAGTCATGGTAGTATCCCCAGTCTATACTAAACAATACTGCAGTCTTGGGAGTATCCTCAGTTCATACCAAACAATACCCCAGCCATGAGTATCCTGTTATACCAAACGATACTCCAGTCATGGTAGTATCCCCAGTCCATACTAAACAATACTGCAGTCTTGGGAGTATCCGCATTTCATACCAAACAATACCACAGCCATGAGTATCCTGTTATACCAAACAATACTCCCGTCATGGGAGTATCCCCAGTTCATACCAAACAATACCACAGCCATGAGTATCCTGTTATACCAAACGATACTCCAGTCATGGTAGTATCCCCAGTCCATACTAAACAATACTGCAGTCTTGGGAGTATCCTCAGTTCATACCAAACAAAACCACAGCCATGAGTATCCTGTTATACCAAACGATACTCCAGTCATGGTAGTATCTCCAGTCTATACTAAACAATACTGCAGTCTTGGGAGTATCCTCAGTTCATACCAAACAATACCACCGCCATGAGTATCCTGTTATACCAAACGATATTCCAGTCATGGTAGTATCCCCAGTCCATACTAAACAATACTGCAGTCTTGGGAGTATCCTCAGTTCATACCAAACAATACCACAGCCATGAGTATCCTGTTATACCAAACGATACTCCAGTCATGGTAGTATCCCCAGTCCATACTAAACAATACTGCGGTCTTGGGAGTATCCTCAGTTCATACCAAACAATACCACAGCCATGAATATCCTGTTATACCAAACGATATTCCAGTCATGGTAGTATCCCCAGTCCATACTAAACAATACTGCAGTCTTGGGAGTATCCGCAGTTCATACCAAACAATGCCACAGCCATGAGTATCCTGTTATACCAAACAATACTCCCGTCATGGGAGTATCCCCAGTTCATACCAAACAATACCTCAGCCATGAATATCCTGTTATACCAAACGATACTCCAGTCATGGTAGTATCCCCAGTCTATACTAAACAATACTGCAGTCTTGGGAGTATCCTCAGTTCATACCAAACAATACCCCAGCCATGAGTATCCTGTTATACCAAACAATACTCCCGTCATGGGAGTATCCCCAGTTCATACCAAACAATACCACAGCCATGAGTATCCTGTTATACCAAACGATACTCCAGTCATGGTAGTATCCTCAGTCCATACTAAACAATACTGCAGTCTTGGGAGTATCCTCAGTTCATACCAAACAATACCACAGCCATGAGTATCCTGTTATACCAAACGATACTCCAGTCATGGTAGTATCCCCAGTCCATACTAAACAATACTGCAGTCTTGGGAGTATCCTCAGTTCATACCAAACAATACCACAGCCATGAGTATCCTGTTATACCAAACGATACTCCAGTCATGGTAGTATCCCCAGTCCATACTAAACAATACTGCAGTCTTGGGAGTATCCTCAGTTCATACCAAACAATACCACAGCCATGAGTATCCTGTTATACCAAACGATACTCCAGTCATGGTAGTATCCCCAGTCCATACTAAACAATACTGCAGTCTTGGGAGTATCCGCAGTTCATACCAAACAATACCACAGCCATGAGTATCCTGTTATACCAAACAATACTCCCGTCATGGGAGTATCCCCAGTTCATACCAAACAATACCTCAGCCATGAGTATCCTGTTATACCAAACGATACTCCAGTCATGGTAGTATCCCCAGTCTATACTAAACAATACTGCAGTCTTGGGAGTATCCTCAGTTCATACCAAACAATACCCCAGCCATGAGTATCCTGTTATACCAAACGATACTCCAGTCATGGTAGTATCCCCAGTCCATACTAAACAATACTGCAGTCTTGGGAGTATCCGCAGTTCATACCAAACAATACCACAGCCATGAGTATCCTGTTATACCAAACAATACTCCCGTCATGGGAGTATCCCCAGTTCATACCAAACAATACCACAGCCATGAGTATCCTGTTATACCAAACGATACTCCAGTCATGGTAGTATCCCCAGTCCATACTAAACAATACTGCAGTCTTGGGAGTATCCGCAGTTCATACCAAACAATACCACAGCCATGAGTATCCTGTTATACCAAACAATACTCCCGTCATGGGAGTATCCCCAGTTCATACCAAACAATACCACAGCCATGAGTATCCTGTTATACCAAACGATACTCCAGTCATGGTAGTATCCCCAGTCCATACTAAATAATACTGCAGTCTTGGGAGTATCCTCAGTTCATACCAAACAATACCACAGCCATGAGTATCCTGTTATACCAAACGATACTCCAGTCATGGTAGTATCTCCAGTCTATACTAAACAATACTGCAGTCTTGGGAGTATCCTCAGTTCATACCAAACAATACCACAGCCATGAGTATCCTGTTATACCAAACGATATTCCAGTCATGGTAGTATCCCCAGTCCATACTAAACAATACTGCAGTCTTGGGAGTATCCTCAGTTCATACCAAACAATACCACAGCCATGAGTATCCTGTTATACCAAACGATACTCCAGTCATGGTAGTATCCCCAGTCCATACTAAACAATACTGCGGTCTTGGGAGTATCCTCAGTTCATACCAAACAATACCACAGCCATGAATATCCTGTTATACCAAACGATATTCCAGTCATGGTAGTATCCCCAGTCCATACTAAACAATACTGCAGTCTTGGGAGTATCCGCAGTTCATACCAAACAATACCACAGCCATGAGTATCCTGTTATACCAAACAATACTCCCGTCATGGGAGTATCCCCAGTTCATACCAAACAATACCTCAGCCATGAGTATCCTGTTATACCAAACGATACTCCAGTCATGGTAGTATCCCCAGTCCATACTAAACAATACTGCAGTCTTGGGAGTATCCGCAGTTCATACCAAACAATACCACAGCCATGAGTATCCTGTTATACCAAACAATACTCCCGTCATGGGAGTATCCCCAGTTCATACCAAACAATACCACAGCCATGAGTATCCTGTTATACCAAACGATACTCCAGTCATGGTAGTATCCCCAGTCCATACTAAACAATACTGCAGTCTTGGGAGTATCCGCAGTTCATACCAAACAATACCACGGCCATGAGTATCCTGTTATACCAAACAATACTCCCGTCATGGGAGTATCCCCAGTTCATACCAAACAATACCACAGCCATGAGTATCCTGTTATACCAAACGATACTCCAGTCATGGTAGTATCCCCAGTCCATACTAAATAATACTGCAGTCTTGGGAGTATCCTCAGTTCATACCAAACAATACCACAGCCATGAGTATCCTGTTATACCAAACGATACTCCAGTCATGGTAGTATCTCCAGTCTATACTAAACAATACTGGAGTCTTGGGAGTATCCTCAGTTCATACCAAACAATACCACAGCCATGAGTATCCTGTTATACCAAACGATATTCCAGTCATGGTAGTATCCCCAGTCCATACTAAACAATACTACAGTCTTGGGAGTATCCTCAGTTCATACCAAACAATACCACAGCCATGAGTATCCTGTTATACCAAACGATACTCCAGTCATGGTAGTATCCCCAGTCCATACTAAACAATACTGCAGTCTTGGGAGTATCCGCAGTTCATACCAAACAACACCACAGCCATGAGTATCCTGTTATACCAAACAATACTCCCGTCATGGGAGTATCCCCAGTTCATACCAAACAATACCTCAGCCATGAGTATCCTGTTATACCAAACGATACTCCAGTCATGGTAGTATCCCCAGTCCATACTAAACAATACTGCAGTCTTGGGAGTATCCTCAGTTCATACCAAACAATACCACAGCTATGAGTATCCTGTTATACCAAACGATACTCCAGTCATGGTAGTATCCCCAGCCCATACTAAACAATACTGCGGTCTTGGGAGTATCCTCAGTTCATACCAAACAATACCACAGCCATGAATATCCTGTTATACCAAACGATATTCCAGTCATGGTAGTATCCCCAGTCCATACTAAACAATACTGCAGTCTTGGGAGTATCCGCAGTTCATACCAAACAATGCCACAGCCATGAGTATCCTGTTATACCAAACAATACTCCCGTCATGGGAGTATCCCCAGTTCATACCAAACAATACCTCAGCCATGAATATCCTGTTATACCAAACGATACTCCAGTCATGGTAGTATCCCCAGTCTATACTAAACAATACTGCAGTCTTGGGAGTATCCTCAGTTCATTCCAAACAATACCCCAGCCATGAGTATCCTGTTATACCAAACAATACTCCCGTCATGGGAGTATCCCCAGTTCATACCAAACAATACCACAGCCATGAGTATCCTGTTATACCAAACGATACTCCAGTCATGGTAGTATCCTCAGTCCATACTAAACAATACTGCAGTCTTGGGAGTATCCTCAGTTCATACCAAACAATACCACAGCCATGAGTATCCTGTTATACCAAACGATACTCCAGTCATGGTAGTATCCCCAGTCCATACTAAACAATACTGCAGTCTTGGGAGTATCCTCAGTTCATACCAAACAATACCACAGCCATGAGTATCCTGTTATACCAAACGATACTCCAGTCATGGTAGTATCCCCAGTCCATACTAAACAATACTGCAGTCTTGGGAGTATCCTCAGTTCATACCAAACAATACCACAGCCATGAGTATCCTGTTATACCAAACGATACTCCAGTCATGGTAGTATCCCCAGTCCATACTAAACAATACTGCAGTCTTGGGAGTATCCGCAGTTCATACCAAACAATACCACAGCCATGAGTATCCTGTTATACCAAACAATACTCCCGTCATGGGAGTATCCCCAGTTCATACCAAACAATACCTCAGCCATGAGTATCCTGTTATACCAAACGATACTCCAGTCATGGTAGTATCCCCAGTCTATACTAAACAATACTGCAGTCTTGGGAGTATCCTCAGTTCATACCAAACAATACCCCAGCCATGAGTATCCTGTTATACCAAACGATACTCCAGTCATGGTAGTATCCCCAGTCCATACTAAACAATACTGCAGTCTTGGGAGTATCCGCATTTCATACCAAACAATACCACAGCCATGAGTATCCTGTTATACCAAACAATACTCCCGTCATGGGAGTATCCCCAGTTCATACCAAACAATACCACAGCCATGAGTATCCTGTTATACCAAACGATACTCCAGTCATGGTAGTATCCCCAGTCCATACTAAACAATACTGCAGTCTTGGGAGTATCCGCAGTTCATACCAAACAATACCACAGCCATGAGTATCCTGTTATACCAAACAATACTCCCGTCATGGGAGTATCCCCAGTTCATACCAAACAATACCACAGCCATGAGTATCCTGTTATACCAAACGATACTCCAGTCATGGTAGTATCCCCAGTCCATACTAAATAATACTGCAGTCTTGGGAGTATCCTCAGTTCATACCAAACAATACCACAGCCATGAGTATCCTGTTATACCAAACGATACTCCAGTCATGGTAATATCTCCAGTCTATACTAAACAATACTGCAGTCTTGGGAGTATCCTCAGTTCATACCAAACAATACCACAGCCATGAGTATCCTGTTATACCAAACGATATTCCAGTCATGGTAGTATCCCCAGTCCATACTAAACAATACTGCAGTCTTGGGAGTATCCTCAGTTCATACCAAACAATACCACAGCCATGAGTATCCTGTTATACCAAACGATACTCCAGTCATGGTAGTATCCCCAGTCCATACTAAACAATACTGCGGTCTTGGGAGTATCCTCAGTTCATACCAAACAATACCACAGCCATGAATATCCTGTTATACCAAACGATATTCCAGTCATGGTAGTATCCCCAGTCCATACTAAACAATACTGCAGTCTTGGGAGTATCCGCAGTTCATACCAAACAATACCACAGCCATGAGTATCCTGTTATACCAAACAATACTCCCGTCATGGGAGTATCCCCAGTTCATACCAAACAATACCTCAGCCATGAGTATCCTGTTATACCAAACGATACTCCAGTCATGATAGTATCCCCAGTCTATACTAAACAATACTGCAGTCTTGGGAGTATCCTCAGTTCATACCAAACAATACCCCAGCCATGAGTATCCTGTTATACCAAACAATACTCCCGTCATGGGAGTATCCCCAGTTCATACCAAACAATACCACAGCCATGAGTATCCTGTTATACCAAACGATACTCCAGTCATGGTAGTATCCTCAGTCCATACTAAACAATACTGCAGTCTTGGGAGTATCCTCAGTTCATACCAAACAATACCACAGCCATGAGTATCCTGTTATACCAAACGATACTCCAGTCATGGTAGTATCCCCAGTCCATACTAAACAATACTGCAGTCTTGGGAGTATCCTCAGTTCATACCAAACAATACCACAGCCATGAGTATCCTGTAATACCAAACGATACTCCAGTCATGGTAGTATCCCCAGTCCATACTAAACAATACTGCAGTCTTGGGAGTATCCGCAGTTCATACCAAACAATACCACAGCCATGAGTATCCTGTTATACCAAACAATACTCCCGTCATGGGAGTATCCCCAGTTCATACCAAACAATACCTCAGCCATGAGTATCCTGTTATACCAAACGATACTCCAGTCATGGTAGTATCCCCAGTCTATACTAAACAATACTGCAGTCTTGGGAGTATCCTCAGTTCATACCAAACAATACCCCAGCCATGAGTATCCTGTTATACCAAACGATACTCCAGTCATGGTAGTATCCCCAGTCCATACTAAACAATACTGCAGTCTTGGGAGTATCCGCAGTTCATACCAAACAATACCACAGCCATGAGTATCCTGTTATACCAAACAATACTCCCGTCATGGGAGTATCCCCAGTTCATACCAAACAATACCACAGCCATGAGTATCCTGTTATACCAAACGATACTCCAGTCATGGTAGTATCCCCAGTCCAAACTAAACAATACTGCAGTCTTGGGAGTATCCTCAGTTCATACCAAACAATACCACAGCCATGAGTATCCTGTTATACCAAACGATACTCCAGTCATGGTAGTATCCCCAGTCCATACCAAACAATACTGCAGTCTTGGGAGTATCCGCAGTTCATACCAAACAAAACCCCTGCCATGAGTATCCTGTTATACCAAACAATACTGCAGTCCTGGGAGTATCCTCAGTTCATACCAAACAATACCACAGCCATGAGTATCTTGTTGTACCAAACGATACTCCAGTCATGGTAGTATCCCCAGTCTATACTAAACAATACTGCAGTCTTGGGAGTATCCTCAGTTCATACCAAACAATACCCCAGCCATGAGTATCCTGTTATACCAAACAATACTCCCGTCATGGGAGTATCCCCAGTTCATACCAAACAATACCACAGCCATGAGTATCCTGTTATACCAAACAATACTCCCGTCATGGGAGTATCCCCAGTTCATACCAAACAATACCACAGCCATGAGTATCCTGTTATACCAAACGATACTCCAGTCATGGTAGTATCCCCAGTCCATACCAAACAATACTGCAGTCTTGGGAGTATCCGCAGTTCATACCAAACAATACCCCTGCCATGAGTATCCTGTTATACCAAACAATACTGCAGTCTTGGGAGTATCCTCAGTTCATACCAAACAATACCCCAGCCATGAGTATCCTGTCATACCAAACAATACTCCCGTCATGGGAGTATCCCCAGTTCATACCAAACAATACCACAGCCATGAGTATCCTGTTATACCAAACGATACTCCAGTCATGGTAGTATCCTCAGTCCATACTAAACAATACTGCAGTCTTGGGAGTATCCTCAGTTCATACCAAACAATACCACAGCCATGAGTATCCTGTTATACCAAACGATACTCCAGTCATGGTAGTATCCCCAGTCCATACTAAACAATACTGCAGTCTTGGGAGTATCCTCAGTTCATACCAAACAATACCACAGCCATGAGTATCCTGTTATACCAAACGATACTCCAGTCATGGTAGTATCCCCAGTCCATACTAAACAATACTGCAGTCTTGGGAGTATCCGCAGTTCATACCAAACAATACCACAGCCATGAGTATCCTGTTATACCAAACAATACTCCCGTCATGGGAGGTCCCCAGTTCATACCAAACAATGCCTCAGCCATATCCCCAGTTTGTACTAATATGACACACCAGTATCCCCCGTTTATGCCAAAAATGTTCCAGTCATGGGGTATCCCCCGTTTATCCAAAAATGTTCCAGTCATGGGAGTATCCTCAGTTCACCTCAAACGATACTCCAGTCATGGTAGTATCCCCAGTCCATACTAAACAATACTGCAGTCTTGGGAGTATCCGCAGTTCATACCAAACAATACCACAGCCATGAGTATCCTGTTATACCAAACAATACTCAATGTGAATATCCCCGGTATATAACGAACAATACTCTAGCCACGAGATTATCGTCAGTTTATCCCAAACAGTCTTGAGCCTTGAGAGTATCTCCAGCGTATACCAATACTCCAGTCTTGGGAGCATCAGTTTACACCAAACAATACTCCAACCATGGGATTATCCTCTGTCTATACCAGACAATACTCCAGTCGTGGAGAGCATCCTCCTTCCTTGCAAACAATACTCCAACCCACGCTAGGGAGTATCCTCTGTCTATACCAGGCAATACTCCAGTCTTGGAGAGCATCCTCAACTTATACCAAACAATATTCCAATCTTGGAAGTTTCCCCAGTTGATAACAAAGAATACTCCAGCCATGAGAGTATCCCCAGTTTGTACTAAATAATACTCCAGTCATGATAGAATCCCACGTTTATACCCAACAATACTCCAATCATGGGAGTATCCTCAGATTTTAATTAGAAGTTTGCATCTCTCTTCTAAGTATCCTCAAATTATACCAAACAATACTCCATTCATGGGATAAGTTTCCCCAGTTGATAACAAAGAATACTCCAGCCATGAGAGTATCCCCAGTTTGTACTAAATAATACTCGTTATGATAGTATCCCTCGTTTATCCAAACAATACCTCAGCCATGGGAATTATCTCGTTTATACCAAACAATACTCGTCATGATGGCATCCTCAGTTATACCAAACAATACTTCAGCCGTGAGAGTATCCCCAGTTTGTACTAAATAATACTCGTTATGATAGCATCCCTCGTTTATCCAAATAATACCACAGCCATGGAAATATTTCCAGTTTATACCAAACAATACTCGTCATGATGGCATCCTCAGTTATACCAAACAATACTCCAGCCATGGGAGTATCCTCATTTCATACCATTACCAAACAATAGTCCAGCCATGAGACTATCCTCAGTTCATACCAAACAGTACTCCAGTCTTCGGAGTATCCTCAGTTCATACCAAACAATACTCCAACAATGTGAATATCCCCATTATATAACGAACAATACTCTAGCCACGAGATATTCGTCAGTTTATCCCAAACAGTCTTGAGCCTTGAGAGTATCTCCAGCGTATACCAATACTCCAGTCTTGGGAGCATCCTCAGTTTATACCAAACAATACTCCAACCATGGGAGTATCCTCTGTCTATACCAGGCAATACTCCAGTCTTGGAGAGCATCCTTAGCTTATACCAAACAATATTCCAATCTTGGAAGTATCCCCAATTCATAACAAAGAAAACTCTCACCGTGAGAGCATCCTCCGTTTGTACTAAATAATACTCCAGTCATGATAGAATCCCACGTTTATACCCAACAATACTCCAATCATGGGAGTATCTTCAGATTATAATTAGAAGTGTGCATCTCTCTTCTAAGTATCCTCAAATTATACCAAACGATACTCCATTCATGGGATACGTTTCCCCAGTTGATACCAAAGAATACTCCAGCCATGAGAGTATCCCCAGTTTGTACTAAATAATACTCGTTATGATAGTACCCCTCGTTTATCCAAACAATACCCCAGCCATGGGAATATTTCCATTTTATACAAAACAATACTCGTCATGATGGTATCCTCAGTTATACCAAACAATACTCCAGCTATGGGAGTATCCTCAGTTTATACCAAACAATAATCCAGACCTGATGGTATCCCTCATTTATACCAAGCAATTCTTGTCATGGGAGTATCCTCAGTTTATACCAAACAATATTCCAGTTGTGCGAGTATCCCTTTTGATCCAAACATTACCCCAGCCATGGGACTATCCCCAGTTTATACCAAACAATACTCCTCATGATAGTATCCTCAGTTATACCAAACAATACTCCAGTCTTGATGGTATTCGGCCCGTTCATACCAAAAAATACTGGTCATGGGAGTATCCTCAGTTTACCCCAAACAATACTCCAGTCTTGGGAGTATCCTTAGTTCGACCAAACAATACTCTAGTCATGGGAGTATCCTCCGTTTACATCAAAAAAATACTCCAGCCATGGCAGTATCCCGAGTCAATACTTAACAATACTGCAGTCTTGGGAGTATCCTCAGTTCATACCAAACAATACTCCAGTCTTGGGAGCATCCTCAGCTTATACCAAACAATACTCCAATCATGGGAGTATCCTCAGTTTATATTAAACAATACTCCAGCCATGGTATTATCCCCAGTCAATACTATACAATACTCCAGTCTTGGTAGTATCCTCAGTTCATATCAAACAATACTGCAGTCTTGGGAGTATCCTCAGTTCATATCAAACAATACTCCAGTCATGGGAGTATCCTCAGTTTATATTAAATATTACTCCAGCCATGGTAGTCAATATCAAACAATACTGCAGTCTTGGGAGTATCCTCAGTTCATATCAAACAATACTCCAGTCATGGAAGTATTCTCAGTTTATATTAAACAAGACTCCAGCCATGGTAGTATACCCAGTCAATACTACACAATACTGCAGTCTTGGGAGTATCCTCAGTTCATACCAAACGATACCCCAGCCATGAGTATCCTCTGTTATACCAAACAATACTCCAGTCATGGGAGCATCTCCGGTTTATACCAAACAATACTCCACCCAGAGTATCCCCAGTTTGTACTAAGCAATACACCAGTATCCCCCGTTTATGCCAAAAATGTTCCAGTCATGGGAGTATCCCCCGTTTATGCCAAAAATGTTCCAGTCATGGGAGTATCCTCAGTTCACCTCAAACGATACTCCAGTCATGGTAGTATCCTCATTTCATACCATTACCAAACAATAGTCCAGCCATGAGAGTATCCTCAGTTCATACCAAACAATACTCCAGTCTTCGGAGTATCCTCAGTTCATACCAAACAATACTCCAACAATGTGAATATCCCCAGTATATAACGAACAATACTCTAGCCACGAGATTATCGTCAGTTTATCCCAAACAGTCTTGAGCCTTGAGAGTATCTCCAGCGTATACCAATACTCCAGTCTTGGGAGCATCAGTTTACACCAAACAATACTCCAACCATGGGATTATCCTCTGGCTATACCAGGCAATACTCCAGTCTTGGAGAGCATCCTCAGCTTATACCAAACAATACTCCAACCATGGGAGTATCCTCTGTCTATACCAGGCAATACCCCAGTCTTGGAGAGCATCCTCAGCTTATACCAAACAATATTCCAATCTTGGAAGTATCCCCAATTCATAACAAAGAATACTCCCGCCGTGAGAGCATCCTCGGTTTGTACTAAACAATACTCCAGTCATGATAGAATCCCACGTTTATACCCAACAATACTCCAATCATGGGAGTATCCTCAGATTTTAATTAGAAGTTTGCATCTCTCTTCTAAGTATCCTCAAATTATACCAAACAATACTCCATTCATGGGATACGTTTCCCCAGTTGATAACAAAGAATACTCCAGCCATGAGAGTATCCCCAGTTTGTACTAAATAATACTCGTCATGATAGTATCCCTCGTTTATCCAAACAATACCCCAGCCATGGGAATTATCTCGTTTATACCAAACAATACTCGTCATGATGGTATCCTCAGTTATACCAAACAATACTTCAGCCGTGAGAGTATCCCCAGTTTGTACTAAATAATACTCGTTATGATAGCATCCCTCGTTTATCCAAATAATACCACAGCCATGGAAATATTTCCAGTTTATACCAAACAATACTCGTCATGATGGTATCCTGTTATACCAAACAATACTCCAGCCATGGGAGTATTCTCAGTTTATACCACACAATACTCGTATCCCTTGTATCCAAACAATACCCCAGTCATGGGAATATCTCCAGTTTATACCAAACAATACTCCTCATGATAGTATCCTCAATTATACCAAACAATACTCCAGTCATGGGAGTATCCTCAGTTTATACCAAACAATACTCCTCATGATAGTATCCTCAGTTATACCAAACAATACTCCAGTCATGACGGTATTCGGCCCGTTCATACCAAAAAATACTTGTCATGGGAGTATCCTCAGTTTACACCAAAACAATACTCCAGTCTTGGGAGCATCCTTCGTTCATACCAAACATTACTCCAATCATGGGAGTATCCTCAAATTATACCAAACAATACTCCATTCATGGGAGTTTGCCCAGTTCATAACAAAGAATACTTCAGCCGTGAGAGTATCCCCAGTTTGTACTAAATAATACTCGTCATGATAGTATCCCTCATTTATCCAAACAATACCTCAGCCATGGGAATATCTCCAGTTTATACCAAACAATACTCGTCATGATGGTATCCTCAGTTATACAAAACAATACTCCAGTCTTGATGGTATTCGGCCCGTTCATACCAAAAATACTTGTCATGGGAGTATCCTCAGTTTACACCAAACAATACTCCAGTCTTGGGAGCATCCTCCGTTCATACCAAACATTACTCCAATCATGGTAGTATCCCCAGTCAATACTATACAATACTCCAGACTTGGTAGTATCCTCAGTTTATACCAAACAATACTCCAGCCATGGTAGTAACCCCAGTCAATACTAAACAATACTTCAGTCTTGGGAGTATCCTCAGTTGATACCAAACATTACTACAATCATGGGAGTATCCTCAGTTTATATCAAACAACACTCCAGCCATGGTAGTATCCCCAGTCAATACTATACATGTACAATACTCCAGTCTTGGGAGTATCCTCAGTTCATATCAAACAATACTCCAGTCATGGGAGTATCCCCAGTTTACACCCAACAATACTCCAGTCTTGGGAGTATCCTCCGTTTATATCAAACAATACTCCAGCCATGGTAGCATCCCCAGTCAATACTTAACAATACTGCAGTCTTGGGAATATCCTCAGTTCATACCAAACAATACTCCAGTCATGGGAGTATCCTCAGTTTATATCAAACAATACTCCAGCCATGGTAGTATCCCCAGTCAACACTAAACAATACTTCAGTCTTGGAAGTATCCTCAGTTCATATCAAACAATACTGCAGTCTTGGGAATATCCTCAGTGTATATCAAACAATACTCCAGCCATGGTAGTATCCCCATTCAGTACTAAACAATACTTGTCTTGGGAGTATCCTCAGTTCATACCAAACGAATACTCCAGTCATGAGAGTATCCTCAATTTATACCAAACAACCAGCCATGGGAGTACCTTCAGTTTATACCAAACAATACTTCAGTCACGGGAGTATCCTCAGTTCATACCAAACAATACTTAAGTTATGAGAGTATCCTCAGTTTACATCAAACAATACTCCAGCCATGGTAGTATCCCCAGTCTATACCAAAAAATACTCCAGCCATGGTAGTATCCTCATTTCATACCATTACCAAACAATAGTCCAGCCATGGGAGTATCCTCAGTTCATACCAAACAATACTCCAGTCTTCGGAGTATCCTCAGTTCATACCAAACAATACTCCAGTCATGCGAGTATCCCTTTTTATCCAAACATTACCCCAGCCATGGGACTATCCCCAGTTTATACCAAACAATACTCCTCATGATAGTATCCTCAGTTATACCAAACAATACTCCAGTCTTGATGGTATTCGGCCCGTTCATCCCAAAAAATACTGGTCATGGGAGTATCCTCAGTTTACCCCAAACAATACTCCAGTCTTGGGAGTATCCTTAGTACGACCAAACAATACTCTAGTCATGGGAGTATCCTTCGTTTACATCAAAAATTACTCCAGCCATGGCAGTATCCCCAGTCAATACTTAACAATACTGCAGTCTTGGGAGTATCCTCAGTTCATACCAAGCAATATTCCAGTCTTGGGAGCATCCTCAGCTTATACCAAACAATACTCCAATCATGGGAGTATCCTCAGTTTATATTAAACAATACTCCAGCCATGGTAATATCCCCAGTCAATACTATACAATACCGCAGTCTTGGTAGTATCCTCAGTTCATATCAAACAATACTGCAGTCTTGGGAGTATCCTCAGTTCATATCAAACAATACTCCAGTCATGGGAGTATCCTCAGTTCATACCTGACAATACTCCAGCCATGGTAGTATCCTCACTTCATACCATTACCAAACAACAGTTCAGCCATGGTAGTAACCCCAGTCAATACTATACAATACTGCAGTCTTGGTAGTATCCTCAGTTCATATCAAACAATACTGCAGACTTGGGAGTATCCTCAGTTTATATCAACAATACTCCAGCCATGGTAGTATTCCCATTCAATAATAAAACAATACTGCAGTCCTGGGAGTATACTCAGTTCATAACACACTACTCCAGTCATGAGAGTATCCTCAGTTTATACCAAACAATACTCCAGTCTTGGTATAGTATCCTCAGTTCATACCAAACGACCAGCCATGGGAGTACCCTCAGTTTATACCAAACAATACTCCACTTATGAGAGTATCCTCAGTTTACATCAAACAATAGGCCTACTCCAGCCATGGTAGTATCCCCAGTCTATGCCAAACAATACTCCAGCCATGGTAGTATCCTCATTTCATACCATTACCAAACAATAGTCCAGCCATGAGAGTGTCCTCAGTTCATACCAAACAATACTCCAGTCTTCGGAGTATCCTCAGTTCATACCAAACAATACTCCAACAATGTGAATATCCCCAGTATATAACGAACAATACTCTAGCCACGAGATTATCGTCAGTTTATCCCAAACAGTCTTAGAGTATCTCCAGCGTATACCAATACTCCAGTCTTGGGTGTATCCTCAGCTTATACCAAACAATACTCCAACCATGGAAGTATCCTCTATCGATACCAAGCAATACCCCAGTCTTGGGAGCATTCTCAGCATATACCAAACAATACGCCAACCATGGAAGTATCCTTTATCGATACCAAGCAATACTCTAGTTTTGGGAGCATTCTCAGCTTATACCAAACAATACTCCAACCATGGAAGTATCCTCTATCGATACCAAGCAATACTCCAGTCTTGGAGAGCATTTTCAGCTTATACCAAACAATACTCCAATCTTGGAAGTATCCCCAGTTTATAGCAAAGAATATTCCAGCCGTGAGAGTATCCCTGGTTTGTACTAAACAATACTCCAGTCATGATAGTATCCCCCGTTTATACTAAACAGTACTCCAATCATGGGAGTATCCTCAGATTATAATTAGAAGAGATCAGTTTGCATATCTCTCTTTTACGTATCCTCAAATTATACCAAACAATACTCCATTCATGGAAGTTTGCCCAGTTCATAACACAGAATACTTCAGCCGTAAGAGTATCCCCAGTTTGTACTAAATAATACTCGTCATGATGGTATCCTCAGTTGAATGAATGAATGAATTTTATTCACCAATAATATATGGGTACAATAACATGTAGGTTGACAAAATAATGGCGGGAATAAAGCCCCAGGGGGCTTGTTCTATCCCAGTTAGGAATATAATTATAAGTATCTGAATATAGGGAGAATGCGAACGGTGAATAAAAAAAAAACTTTAAAACTTTGGGCATACAATCTAGAAATTATCATCGAGAAACGGGTAAAACTTCGAGTAAATAGGATTTAAGCTTAGACCTGAATAGTGATGAAGATTTTATGGTTTTGAGAACTGAGGGTAACTTGTTCCATTCCCGTGGCCCCGTGACTCCAATTGTATAATACGAAAGATTAGAGGAATAGAAAGGTCTATATAAATTTACTTCTTGGTTCCTTGTGGGATAGCGGTGTACTTCAGACAGTTTTGTAAAATAGTTACGGAAAAGAACCGGCATTGTTTCAGGGTGATACAAAAACTTTTGAACCAGGTTTAAACAGGAATATAAATTCAGATCGTGCAGAGGGGTGATTTTTAGATGAGTGAATAGTGGTTGAGTATGCTCGCGTTTCTGCGATAGAGTAATAACTCTGAGGACACGCTTCTGGAGCAATATTAACGGTTTCAGATGAGTCATATATGTGTTTCCCCAGAGGATGTTACAGTAGGATAGGTATGGGTATATCATCGAATAATATAAGATATGTAGTGTTTTCTTATTTACTGAGTTTTTGATAAAGTTAATAACCCCAGTGTTTCTTGCCACCTTCTTGCAAATGTAGTCAATATGGTTTGTCCAGTTTAGTTTATTGTTGAAGAAAACTCCGAGGAATTTGAAACTATTTACTAATTCAATCTCTTTACCAGATATAAATAGCTGTGGCACGTGCCGCAGGCGCTGCTTGGTGGGATTTATTATCATGAATTTGGTTTTCTTTACGTTTAGTGATAGTCGATTGGCACAAAACCAGATATATAGTTTTTCCAATTCCTGTGACATAACAGTGACAGCACTGTCGAGGTGTTTAGAAGTATAAACAACACTGGTGTCATCAGCAAAAAGAATGACCTTAAGTAAATCAGTGGCATTATTAATGTCATTAATATATAGTAAAAATAGAAGAGGTCCAAGGATAGATCCTTGGGGTACTCCACAAGTGATATTCATGGAACAAGAAAGCATACTGTTATAGTAGACACATTGTGATCTGTTAGATAAATAGCTTCTGAACCACTTATTTGCTGTGTCGCGAAAACCATAATGGTGTAGCTTAGTGAGCAGTATGTCGTGATTGACAGTGTCGAAAGCTTTGGAAAGATCCAAGAAAGTAACTGTACTATATTCTCTAGATTCCTTGGCAGTGACCAATATATCATACAGAGAAATCGCCGCGTGAGAGGTTGAATGATTAGATCTAAATCCATACTGAGTGTCAGATATAATATTGTTTTTCTCTAAGAAATCTGCCATCCTTTTTATTGCGAGTTTTTCAATAATTTTACTTAGAGCTGGTAATACAGATATTGGTCTATAATTAGAAAAAAGGTTTGTTTCACCCGATTTGAATATTGGAGTCACTTTGGCTGATTTAAGAGAATCTGGGACAATACCCGATCTAAAAGACAAGTTCGTAATGTGTGCAAGTGGAGCAGAGACAGATTTGGCGACGAGTTTGACGAGAGACATAGAAATACTGTCCAAACCCGGTGAGGCCGACTTCGAAGTCATAATGATGTTCTGAACATCAATGGAAGTTGTTGGGGTAAATTCAAAATTTTCGGGAGTAGAGGGACCGAGAAATTCACAGAAGCTTGGAGGGACTGTAGGGATATTAGAGTTCAGGGTGGAAGCCACGGTGCTGAAATACTCATTAAATTTATCTACTATGCTTTGACTATCTGTGATTTCATTCCCATCGACAATAAACGATTTAGATATGGATGTGTCTTTCTTGCGATTCATTAGCTGGCTGAGAGTTTTCCATGTACTTTTTATATCCTGGTTGGATTCATTAAACTTTTGTTCGAAGTAATTTTTTTTGGCCAGGCGAATACTGTGGATCAGTTTATTCCTATAAGTTCTGTACTCTTTATGTGAGGTTTCGTCCCGAGAAGCGAGATATTCGCGATAGAGTCTGTTTTTTTCATGGATGGAAGTAAGAATCCCATAAGTGATCCAAGGTTTGACAATCCGCTTAGGAGAGACTTCAAAAGTTGCATACGGAAAACACTCGTTATATATGGAGTCAAACTTTGTGAGGAAATTATCTAGAGCACTGACAACATTGCTTTCTTGGATAACATTGTCCCAAGCGATGTCATTTATTACCTGTCTAAAAGTATCTTTAAGTTCAGGAGTGACTCGGCGGTAGGATATAGTTTTTGTGGAGGGTGTGCAGATGGGAGAAGATTTTAGTATGTGGAAGATGGGAAAGTGATCAGTGATGTCGGTTAAAAATATCCCAGATAGTAAGTTATCTTCGTGAAAGTTTATGAATATGTTATCTATTAATGTTGCTGTGTGTGACTTAACTCTGGTAGGTTTAGTTATTTTGGGGAAGAAATAGTAGGATTTCAGAAGGTCAAGGAAGTCTTTTGATGGTGTATGAACATCAGTTTTGAAGAGGTCGATATTAAAATCTCCCATCAGGATGCACTTATGCTTTTCAATGTCAGATGTTTTCATGATGTCAGCTAAATGGTGGTTGAAAATGTTCAAGCTCTTGCCAGGCGGTCGATAAAATATACCAATAATGTATTTGGTATTATCAAAATCAATTTCGAGAAACAGTGATTCAAATTCGCCATTGTCATCACAGGATGACAGGTCCTCGCGAACTTTGCAAGATTGAATGGTATCCTTAACATATAGAATGAGACCGCCACCCTTTCTTTTAGTTCGTGAGGAAGGGAAAGGTTTATATCCAGGTATATCAAATAGACGTTCAGTCACAGGATCCAGCCAGCTTTCAGAAAATCCCAGGATAGAAAATTGGTGATTCAGATTTTGAATGAATCCAGTAATTTCAGAAAAATGTTTTCTTAGACTCCTAGCATTTAGGTGTAAACACGATAAAGACCCACTGTTATTTGCGTTGTTTACTTCTGGCTCTTCTGCAAAAGATGTTTCCGTAAAATAGTTGGACTGATGGGAGTTAATATTCTGCCAGTGAGAAATTTCATATTCATTGTCATCTGTATGCGTTTTACAATGATCTAAATCATTTAATTCGATTGGATTGAAACATTTGTTGCTTAGAAATGAAAGGTCTATTTCGGAATGAGTGACGGAGTTTAGTTCAAATTCTACCGGGAGAATGTTTTCATTGGAGAACGGTGGGAACCATGTTGGGCCAGGGAATGGAAAATCTTCATTACATTCATCACAGTCATCCATTGGGGATTTTTAGGTTTAAATTAATGAATAAATCCAGTTTCACAATGCAAGATAAGGTAATAAAATACACCCATTTCTCAAAGATAAACATATATACAAAACAAAGACGCAGAAGAAAAACACCTATATACAGATACAACAAGAACATTACAATAACTCGAAACCTCCGTGGCATTTGAACGGAGGGCTCCCGGTTAGAAAACAAAAACATAGGTTAATTGTTTGTACTTTGTTTAGGTAGTTGTATGCTAGTGAATAGTCAGAGCGGCGTGGTGTTAAATACACACCTTAGCAATTGACACAATAAATGATTTGCAGGAAATCTGATATACAAAGGAAAAAATCACAAAAAAAAGGTTTTGATGACGCTTGCGAAGCAAACACCGGCAAGCGGCATTTAACAAATTTACATATTAATTAGAGTCCTGGAGTAGAATGGGCTGACCATAACATCGTATGTCAAGCCAGAATATAAAGTACACACATCTGATGGGTTTACTCAGTTACATTACAATGCTATACATTTCTGTAGGTTTAAAAACATGTGGCAGTTAAAAGTGAATTAGATAAAAAACTGAGTCACATTTTGCCTGAAGCATAGATTTGGAAACTAAACATTCGTTTGAGCATCAGCCTCGCAGTAAGGTACCCCTAGAAGATTCCTGGAGCCTATTACTAGCCAGAAAATGTTGTTTTTTTGGGGGGGGGGCATGCATAAGTTTGGAACTGAACATACAGGATCATGAGTGGGATTGATACGTACAATCAAGTGACATGCTTTCATACGTAAATTACCTGTGTAAACGTAAGATAAATCTGTACATGAAAACACATGCAGGGTTTCAACACTGTCTGAAGGCAGAGGAATGATTAGAAGTTAAGGGGCATATGCAGTAACATACAATCGTCAGTGTGAGCACATTTATAAAATACAGGAATTCTGGTTCTTTATACTAAGGTTGTTATTGTATAATCCAGTAGAGTAAGAAACCTGTTGAATTAAAGCGGTTGAAATGGTATAAGTAGATAATAAAAAAAACAGTTGAAAGACGTGTGATGACAAAAATAACATGTTCTACGCAAATGTCGATAGGAAAGGCGCCAAACAATACTCCAGTCATGATGGTATTCGGCCCGTTCATACCAAAAATACTTGTCATGGGAGTATCCTCAGTTTACACCAAACAATACTCCTCATGATAGTATCCTCAGTTATACCAAACAATACTCCAGTCATGATGGTATTCGGCCCGTTCATACCAAAAATACTTGTCATGGGAGTATCCTCAGTTTACACCAAACAATACTCCAGTCTTGGGAGCATCCTCCGTTCATACCAACATTACTCCAATCATGGGAGTATCCTCAGTTTATATCAAACAATACTCCAGCCATGGTAGTATCCCCAGTCAATACTATACAATACTCCAGTCTTGGTAGTATCCTCAGTTTATGTCAAACAATACTCCAGCCATGGTAGTATCTCCATTCAGTACTAAACAATACTGCACTCTTGAGAGTATCCTCAGTTCATACCAAACGAATACTCCAGTCATGAGAGTATCCTCAGTTTATACCAAACAATACTCCAGCCATGAGAGTATCCTCAATTTATACCAAACAACCAGCCATGGGAGTACCTTCAGTTTATAGCAAACAATACTTCAGTGACGGGAGTATCCTCAGTTCATACCAAACAATACTTAAGTTATGAGAGTATCCTCAGTTTACATCAAACAATACTCCAGCCATGGTAGTATCCCCAGTCAATACTAAACAATACTTGTCTTGGGAGTATCCTCAGTTCATACCAAACAAATACTCCAGTCATAAGAGTATCCTGAACTTATACCAAACAACCAGCCATGGGAGTACCTTCAGTTTATAGCAAACAATACTTCAGTCACGGGAGTATCCTCAGTTCATACCAAACAATACTTAAGTTATGAGAGTATCCTCAGTTTACATCAAACAATACTCCAGCCATGGTAGTATCCCCAGTCAATACTAAACAATACTTGTCATGGGAGTATCCTCAGTTTACACCAAACAATACTCCAGTCTTGGGAGCATCCTCCGTTCATACCAACATTACTCCAATCATGGGAGTATCCTCAGTTGATATCAAACAATACTCCAGCCATGGTAGTATCCCCAGTCAATACTATACAATACTCCAGTCTTGGTAGTATCCTCAGTTTATGTCAAACAATACTCCAGCCATGGTAGTATCTCCATTCAGTACTAAACAATACTGCACTCTTGAGAGTATCCTCAGTTCATACCAAACGAATACTCCAGTCATGAGAGTATCCTCAGTTTATACCAAACAATACTCCAGCCATGAGAGTATCCTCAGTTCATACCAAACAATACTTAAGTTATGAGAGTACCCTCAGTTTACATCAAACAATACTCCAGCCATGGTAGTATCCCCAGTCTATACCAAACAATACTCCAGCCATGGTAGTATCCTCATTTCATACCATTACCAAACAATAGTCCAGCCATGAGAGTATCCTCAGTTCATACCAAACAATACTCCAGTCTTCGGAATATCCTCAGTTCATACCAAACAATACTCCAACAATGTGAATATCCCCAGTATATAACGAACAATGCTCTAGCCACGAGATTATCGTCAGTTTATCCCAAACAGTCTTGAGCCTTGAGAGTATCTCCAGCGTATACCAATACTCCAGTCTTGGGAGCATCCTCAGCTTATACCAAACAATATTCCAATCTTGGAAGTATCCCCAATTCATAGCAAAGAATACTCCCGCCGTGAGAGCATCCTCGGTTTGTACTAAACAATACTCCAGTCATGATAGTATCCCACGTTTATACCCAACAATACTCCAATCATGGGAGTATCCTCAGATTATAATTAGAAGTTTGCATCTCTCTTCTAAGTATCCTCAAATCATACCAAACAATACTCCATTCATAGGATAAGTTTCCCCAGTTTATAACAAAGAATACTCCAGCCATGAGAGTATCCCCAGTTTGTATTAAATAATACTCGTTATGATAGTATCCCTCGTGTATCCAAACAATACCTCAGCCATGGGAATTATCTCGTTTATACCAAACAATACTCGTCATGATGGTATCCTCAGTTATACCAAACAATACTCCAGACATGGGAGTATCCTCAGTTTATACCAAACAATAATCCAGACCTGATGGTATCCCTCATTTATACCAAACAATTCTTTTCATGGAAGTATCCTCAGTTCATACCAAACGATACTCCAGTCATGCGAGTATCCCTTTTTATCCAAACATTACCCCAGCCATGGGACTATCCCCAATTTATACCAAACAATACTCCTCATGATAGTATCCTCAGTTATACAAAACAATACTCCAGTCTTGATGATATTCGGCCCGTTCATCCCAAAAAATACTGGTCATGGGAGTATCCTCAGTTTACCCCAAACAATACTCCAGTCTTGGGAGCATCCTCCGTTCATACCAAACATTACTCCAATCTTGGGAGTATCCTCAGTTTATACCAAACAATACTCCAGTCTTGATGGTATTCGGCCCGTTCATCCCAAAAAATACTGGTCATGGGAGAATCCTCAGTTTACCCCAAACAGTACTCCAGTCTTGGGAGTATCCTTAGTTCGACCAAACAATACTCTAGTCATGGGAGTATCCTCCGTTTACATCAAAAATTACTCCAGCCATGGCAGTATCCCCAGTCAATACTTAACAATACTGCAGTCTTGGGAGTATCCTCAGTTCATACCAAACAATATTCCAGTCTTGGGAGCATCCTCAGCTTATACCAAACAATACTCCAATCATGGGAGTATCCTCAGTTTATATTAAACAATACTCCAGCCATGGTAGTATCCCCAGTCAATTCTATACAATACCGCAGTCTTGGTAGTATCCTCGGTTCATATCAAACAATACTGCAGTCTTCGAAGTATCCTCAGTTCATATCAAACAATACTCCAGTCATGGGAGTATCCTCAGTTTATATTAAACAATACTCCAGCCATGGTAGTATACCCAGTCAATACTACACAATACTGCAGTCTGGGGAGTATCCTCAGTTCATACCAAACAATACTCCAGTCATGGGAGTAGTTTCAGTTTATATTAAACAATACTCCAGCCATGGTAGTATACCCAGTCAATACTACACAATACTGCAGTCTTGGGAGTATCCTCAGTTCATACCAAACAAATACTCCAGTCATGAGAGTATCCTCAGTTCATACCAAACAATACTCCAGTCTTGGTATAGTATCCTCAGTTCATACCAAACGACCAGCCATGGGAGTACCCTCAGTTATATACCAAACAATACTTCAGTCATGGGAGTATCCTCAGTTCATACCAAACAATAATCCAGTTATATATTATCCTCAGTTAACATCAAACAATACTCCAGCCATGGTAGTATACCCAGTCTATACCAAACAATACTCCAGCCATGATAGTATCCCTATTTCATACCATTACCAAACAATAGTCCAGCCATGAGAGTATCCTCAGTTCATACCAAACAATATTCCAGTCTTCGGAGCATCCTCAGTTCATACCAAACAATACTCCAACAATGTGAATATCCTCAGTATATCACGAACAATATTCTAGCCACGAGATTATCGTCAGTTTATCTCAAACAGTCTCGAGTCTTGAGAGTATCTCTAGCGTGTACCAATACTCCAGTCTTGGGAGCATCCTCAGCTTATACCAAACAATACTCCAACCATGGGAGTATCCTCTGTCTATACCAGGCAATACTCCAGTCTTGGAGAGCATCCTCAGCTTATACCAAACAATATTCCAATCTTGGAAGTATTCCCAATTCATAGCAAAGAATACTCCCGCCGTGAGAGCATCCTCGGTTTGTACTAAACAATACTCCAGTCATGATAGTATCCCACGTTTATACCCAACAATACTCCAATCATGGGAGTATCCTCAGATTATAATCAGAAGTTTGCATCTCTCTTCTAAGTATCCTCAAATTATACCAAACAATACTTCATTCATGGGATAAGTTTCCCCAGTTTATAACAAAGAATACTCCAGCCATGAGAGTATCCCCAGTTTGTACTAAATAATACTCGTCATGATAGTATCCCTCATTTATCCAAACAATACCCCAGCCATGGGAATTATCTCGTTTATACCAAACAATACTCGTCATGATGGTATCCTCAGTTATACCGAACAATACTCCAGCCATGGGAGTATCCTCAGTTTATACCAAACAATATTCCAGATCTGATGGTATCCCCCATTTATACCAAACAATACTTGTCATGGGAGTATCCTCAGTTTATACCGAACAATACTCCAGTCATGCGAGTATCCCTTTTATCCAAACAATACCCCATCCATGGGAATATCTCCAGTTTATACCAAACAATACTCCTCATGATAGTATCCTCAGTTATACCAAACAATACTCCAGTCATGATGGTATTCGGCCCGTTCATACCAAAAATACTTGTCATGGGAGTATCCTCAGTTTACACCAAACAATACTCCAGTCATGCGAGTATCCCCATTTATACCAAACAATACTCCAGTCATGATGGTATTCGGCCCGTTCATACCAAAAAATACTTGTCATGGGAGTATCCTTAGTTTACACCAAACAATACTCCAGTCATGCGAGTATCCCCATTTATACCAAACAATACTCCAGCCATGAGAGTATCCCCATTCATACCAAACAATACTCCAGCCATGAGAGTATCCCCAGTTCATGAGAGTATCCTCTGTTTATACCAAACAATACTCCAGGCATTATTGTATCCTCAGTTCACTTAAATACTCCAGCCATGGGAGTACCCCCGGTTCATAACAAATAATATTCCAGCCAAGGGAGTATCCTCAGTTTATACCAAACAATACTCCAGCTATGAGAGTATCCCCAGTTTGTACTAAACAATACACCATAATCCCCCATTTATACCAAACAATACTCCAGTCCGAGTATCCCCAGTTTGTACTTAACAAAACACCAGTATCCCCAGTTTATACAAAACAATATTCCAGCAATGGGAGTTCCTTCAGTTTATACCAAGCAATACTCCAGTCATGATAGTACCACTCGTTTGTACCCAACAATACTCCAACCATGGGAGTATCTTCAGTTTATACCAAACAATACTTCAGTCATGGGAATATCCTCAGTTTATACTAAACAGTAGTCCAGTCATGAGAGTATCCTCATAGAAAACTGGGGATACTTCCAAGATTGGAGTATTGTTTGGTATAAGTTGAGGATGCTCTCCAAGACTGACCTTGTTAGAGGTTATTGACTGGATTACATTCATGGGAGTATCCCCAGTTTATATCAAAAAATACTACTGTCATGAGAGTATCTGCCAATCATACCAAACAATACTCCCAGTCACAAGTCTCCCCAGTTCAAACCAAACAATACTCCCAGTCACAAGTCTCCCCAGTTCAAACCAAACAATACTCCCAGTCACAAGTCTCCCCAGTTCAAACCAAATACTCCAGCCATGAGAATATTGTTTCTAGCAAACAATATTCCAGTCATGAGGATCTCCAGTTAATACCAAACAATACTCCCAGTCACAAGAGTAGCCCCAGTTCATACCAAATACTCCAGCCATGGGAGTAGTCGCAGTTCATACAAAACAATACTCCCGCTATCCCAAGTTACTACCAAATACTCCAGCCACGAGAGTATCCCCAGCTCATATCAAACAATACACCAGCAATGAGAATATCCAAAGTTACCACCAAATACTCCAGCCAAAAACCTATTCTCAGCTCATACCAAACAATACACCAGCAATGAGAATATCTCAAGTTACTACCAACTACTCCAGCCATGGGAGTATCCCCAGCTCATACCAAACAATACTCCAGCAATGAGAATATCCCAAGTTACTACCAACTACTCCAGCCATGGGAGTATCCCCAGCTCATACCAAACAATACTCCAGCAATGAGAATATCCCAAGTTACTACCAACTACTCCAGCCATGGGAGTATCCCAAGCGCATACCAAACAATACTCCAACAATGAGAATATCCCAAGTTACTACCAATTACTCCAGCCATAGGAGTATCCCCAGCTCATACCAAACAATACTTCAGCAATGAGAATATCCCAAGTTACTACCAAATACTCCAGCCATGAGAGTATCCCCAGCTCATACCAAAATATACTCAGGCAATGAAAATATCCCAAGATACCACCAAATACTCCAGCCATGGGAGTATCCCCAGCTCCTACCAATGAGAATATCCCAAGTTACTACCAAATGCTCCAGCCATGAGAGTATACCCAGCTCATACCAAACAATACCCCAGCAATGAGAATATCCCAAGTTACCACCAACCAGCAATGAGAATATCCCAAGTTTCTACCAAATACTCCAGCGATGGGAGTATCCCGAGTTTATATCAAACAATACTCCAACCATGAAAGTATCCCCCATTCATACCAAACAATGCTCCAGCCATGAGAATATCCCAAGTTTCCACCAAACGATACTCGAGCCATAAGAGGATCTCCAGTTCATACCAAACAATGCTCAACCCTAGGGAGTAGGGCATCGTAAGGTTACACGAGTGTTCTAGCCTTCAGTTGCAAGTGAGCGAGTGAATAGAATTTAACGTCGCTTTCAACAATATTTCAGCTTTTTCACGACGAACCAACTAAGCACCACCCAGCCCAGTTGTGTTCCTGCTACTTCAAAGAAGAATCTTTGAAGCAGCATGGAACCAGACACCCTCCATCCACCGTATAAAACACCGAGGACAGTGCACAAGACACAGATAGGATGCTAACATGGTGCAATAAAGACGAGTGATATTACAGTGCTAGACATCACATTATGAAGTTCCTGTTGCTTCTCAGCAAAATGCATTGAATCAACAGGAACCTGAACCCACCCGCTAGTTGCAAGAAGACTTACTCTCGGCACCAAACATTCTTCTGGCTACTGTTTGAATGATCACAAATGTACAGTCCACTTGATAATACGGGCATAATGACTATCTGGCTCAGAGACAAGCGAAACAAGTATTTCATGGGGAAGCTTTATTGTCGAAATGTGGATGACAAAAGGCACCAAGTAACAATAAAAAAACAACTCTTTTCTTAAGATATTGTAATCTGATTGAAACCATGTCCTTAAAATTGAATGATAAAAAAATATGGTTATTTAAATATGTATGTACACAGATATTCCCTGAAATTACGACGCTTACTTCCGAGAAGTTTATAAATATATGTTGGTACATGTAACGTGTTCGATGAATAGCAAAGTCACTCCCTTGGAGAAGTGAATTATGTATTTCAGAGCGAGAGATTTTAACATCCCTGTAGGAAATTCTCTTCACTATTTGGAGTTCCCCTCTCCAACAGACAATATCAATATCATAAGCCATATTATAAACAGATTTCAAAATTCTCCAAAATACTTTGTTTTTCTCTTTTTGTTTTTCAACTTTTGTTGGGGTGCAAATTATCCATACAAATAAAAGTATTTTGTACTCTAGGTGTATGCAAAGTAATAAATAATAGTACGATATAAGGAAAAAACATCAGTCAAATCGTATTTTGTTCAATACAGGAAATACAAGACATGCAGGTGATTTTTTTTTTTCAACTTACATCCTAAACATGTTATACAGGCACACACAGAACAAAGACATGATAAAGGACTTAAAATTGTGCATTTATCAATTTTTCCACTGTTACTGAAAGTTTTCACTTCCTATAGGAAGTTAAAACCATATGCTATAAGAACGAAAAGATCATGCATATTTTACCATTTTTTTTTTCTTTTTCCATTACTAAAACACTTACATATCGTAAAATGTTGCGAAACATAAAAAAGAAAAAAAATAGAGTCATACTGTATAAAACTATTACTTCCAGGTTAAAGATATCATTTTCCTTTCAACATTTTTATATTTTACTGATTTTTTTTCGATTTACCTTTTTATTCTTTGGTCAGCAACCCTTTTGGAGCCTTCTGCTCCATACTGCTAACAACATAGGCGGACATGCCAGGTGTTTGAAGTTTTAATTAAACTTTGAACATGTTGAAATTACATTCAAATTAAGTTTGTGCAAGTGGCACATTGAATTTGCATTCTTCATCATCATGATGATAATATTACATTACAATGTCAACTTCAAACATACTGGCTGAAATATATATATATAGCCAAGTCACCAATACTTCACGGATTCAACATCTATATATCAGTGTACATAATATGATATCAGAATGATATCAGTATTAATCTGTTGATATCCTTTTCAGCATTTGTTATTGGTCCTTTAAATTAACTTGAGCATACAAACCCAAAATCACCTAATTGACTTGTCGAGCAAGGGGAAACGCATACCAGAAATCGGTGAAGAATCTGAGCACCTAATTTAATAATCATGAACATTTCTTAATTAATTGAACCTGTACCAATGATCATTAACTTGAGCAGACCCAAGATGTACATTACTGAATTTGAAGCGAGATGAACAAATGATTACCATATGGGTGTGAAAACAAATTTTCCTGAGCACTTCACAATAAACTCTATATCAATGGGACACCGGATGCAGTTACCACACTTCCCTTTGGCCCTGTTTAAACTTTTGCAACTTTGTTTCCGAACAAGTTCTTTACAGCTTCAGACCAATTCCATCACTTTTCTAGGACCTAAATTGATCGGATATTCAACAAAAAAATGTATTATGAAAGATTTTTCCGACGAATGATGGATCTGACCCCTGTATTATATTGGTTTCACAAGATATTTAATCTAACCAGTGAGGCCAGACTTCATGAAATGTAAGGACACGGAAGTTCCAAATTCCATGACTTTTGAAATTCAGGATTTCCCATGACCTTGAGAACTCTGCTGAAGCTACTGGCTGCCATGCCTATATTTTGCATTTTGTTGGAACATACTTTGAAGGGTTGCAGAAGTGATCATGTGTTGCAAGGCAAGGCATCAAGAACTATGCAATATGCAACTTGCAAGAAAGTGGAATGACTACTTTGATAGCCCAGATCATGAAAAAGATATTGAGCAGTCGTCTAAGCAACAAATTGAGGTCGCTTTCTCAATTAGTAACTATAAAGTGGATATTAGGACACAAATAACACTTGTGAAGAACGTATTTGAGCTTAGGACATATACATGTATGAGATTGATATGATATTAAGTAATGTATTCCAAATAATACAGCTTTAAAAAGTAGCAGGTGTAGGGGCCTTTGATATCAGGCACGTTTTTGTGAAAGATTCATCCAGCTGTGGGGAATTTTAGCCGCGCGACGTCAGTGTGGCATGCATGGCACTCTGTTTGACATCCCGTCTCACAGGCGATGTCTTGAGCAGTGACAAAAATCAATATCAGACTTGACGTCTCAGATCAACTGGTCTTCGCTAAAGACCAAAAGAGATGTGATCTATTATTCTCCAACTTCGGGTCATTTTAAAATGCACGAAAATGCTATACAATTTTAATATTCACTTTTACAAAAGTTCAGCATTAAAAAGTAACAGGTATAGGGAACACTTGCTATAACCATTGAGTAGTGTCACGAGTATGCAAATTGAAGTCCCGAGCTGCGTTGAGTTATTGGAAAAGGAAGTTGGAAAAGTTTAAATGGGGCCTATCTCTTCATACAGCATACATCTGAACACATGTGAACTCCAAACCTGTATTACTGCGATTAAAATTGTTCAGTGTTCTCATCGACCATCAAGAAATCATCGAGAACAAACTCCGAGAAAAAATCCTCCTTCGAGGATTTGCTGACATTGCCTCCCTTGACGGAGGAGCATGCTCTCTCAAACCGTTGTATGCCGAACTGGGCTTTCTGACCACGTGGGCCAGACTGCATCTCAGGACTTTTGGGCTTCTCAGAACTTATGAATAATTGTGTTGGCATGGCGTATCTCATCGTTTTCTGGCTGTTGACCACTTGATCTGTGACGTTGCCCAGTGGGGGAGCGACAATGGCATTGGGAATCATTTGGAAGCCTTCCGCTGGCAGGAAGCCTTCCGCTGGCAGAAAGGTACACTTTGGTGAGAAGAGAATCACAGGCTCCAGATCTTCTACCAGAGGACGGTTCTCAGTGGGACTAATGGAACCTTCAGAGCCCGTGCCCGTCTCCAGCTCCATGGTGTTGATACCGTCTTCTAGGGTCATGGAACATTCAGATGTGGAATCCGTCGTCGAGAAAACATCCGAACTGCAATAGAAAGTTTGAAAATTCCTTGAAACGTCTTGAGTGTTCGTCAACCCTCAAGTAAAGTTTCCATCAAATGAAAGACCATTGCAAACATTGTGGGAAAATATTTATTGTAATTTTTTACGATTTTATTACACAAAGTAAACTGCGAATAAAACATGGTATTCTATGGTGGTCTGCTGCGATCATATCTAGGTCCGGTGACGTCACACTGCCTAAATACATATATTTCAAACTTTGTATGCACTTTCCAACGCTTGATTCAACCTTAAGGTGTGTATACTTTGATTTTCAACACAGATTCACTGTTCCAATATGCATGTTTCACCAAAATCTGGGAGATGGTAGGTAAATCATAAGGGTCAAATCAATTTGAATCCTGCATTTAATTTCCCCGATTTTGGTGAAACATACACATTGGAACAGTGTGTCTGTTGAAACTCAAAGTATACACAACTTAAGCTTGAATCAAGCATTGGAAAGTGCATACACAGATTGAAATATATGTATTAAGGCAGCGTGACATCACTGGACCTAAATATGATTGCAACAAACAAACCATAGAATATTATGCTTTATTTGCAGGTTACTCTGTGTAATAAAATCGTAAAAAATTACAATAAATATTTTCCGACACAGTTCGCAATGGCCTTTCATTTGATGGAAACTATACTTCAGGATTTACGATCACTTTAAATTTGGAACATGAATTACAACCACTTAACTTGTACAGTTTTGTTTCATCCCACATGATTGAGCTGAACGAAACTTTGTCGATGTGCTTGGTTTCACATATATACTACCCAGTCCCAGATACAGCCTTCATAATTACACTCTGGAGAATCAATCATTGGAACTCTTACCTTTTTAACTGAAATACTTGGAACGCTCCTGTCGGCATGCTATTCATTGGTAAAAATGCTTCCAAGACCAAGCAACAAAACTTGGCACAAATGCAAGGTACTCACCTGACCAGTTAGTGAACTGAATAGTTAGCAATCATTCGCCCTTCAGGATAACGTAACAGATGCATTGGCATCTGGGGTTTACTGGCCAAGCTTCACAAATATGATAGTCACACATATGCCTTCCACTTTTGGCACTAAATTGAGTGAAAACAGGTGCTATAGCCCAGAGTCGACTTTATCTACAATTTGCATCATCAACAATCTATCAATTGGTACAGTGTGTTTTCCTGTCAAATCATCAACTGTCTAATATTCTTTCATCTTCATTTGCCTGTTGTTCAATATTATCATTACAGATCTTTATTCTCTCGGGTAAATCATGTAAAAATATTTGCATTTCAGCCATTTTCTTGCTCAATCAACTATTTATGCAATCTTACAATTTACATGAACAACTAGAGCCTTAGGCACTGAAACGGGGCTATTTAAATGTAAAATAGACTGTTGGAATAATTCCACTAACTCTTTGATGTTCCATCTCATGGCGAAGAGCCATACTTGTACTCTCACACATTCCTCTCAACAAGGATCTCTAGTGCATTAGGGTAATTGTACACATATATATATTTAAAAACAAAACTGCTGGGACAGCCATTTATTATGAAACCAACCTGATGAAATGATGAAACAATGTCTTCACTGCATGTTACCAATATTTGTAAAAATTTCACTTTTTTCAGATAATCGAAAGCATATCCTTCAGCAGTAAATAACAATACGAAGCTGTGTATCTGAAAATCCCTGGTCTCTGGGTACATTCATAACGTATTCAATTTGAACCAAGATGTCAGGAACACCAAGCAGTCAAGTCACAAATATACAGATTATCAAAAATTTTGCAAATAAGAATGACCCCCAAGGTTTCCGTCCAATCAGAGAAACCGGTTTTCATTACATAAGTTTCTTGATGCATCCATGATGTATGCCAAATTTTACATCGAGCATTTAAACGGTATCAGAGATAGAGATCATTAATGATTTAGCATAAATTAAAGATGGCCGCTCATCCTTCCCGCCACTCAGAGGAACTGATGTGGTTATTAATTGAAAGTCTCTTGATACATTGATGCTGTATACCAAGTTTTGTATAGAACACTGAAATGGTATCAGAGATATACATCATTAAAAATTTTGCATAAATTAAAGATGGCCACCAAGGTTCCCGCCCAATCAGAGAAACCAGAACTGTCGTTTGTCGTAAGTATGCATCGATGATGTATACCAAATTTTACTTCGAGCACTTGAATGGTATCGGAGAACGAGATCATTAATGATTTTGCATAAATTAAAGATGACCGCCCATCCTTCTCTCCACTCAGAGGAACTGATGTGGTTATTCATTGCAAGTCTCTTGATACATCGATGCTGTATACCAAGTTTGGTATAGAACACTTAAATGATATCAGAGATCAGGGATTCATAGAAGTCCAAATTTTACGAACCGAAATCTGAAAAATTGAGTTTTTTTTCACTCAAATTGAGTTAAAATAAAATTTATCGGCATTTTTTATCCCTCAAATTGAGTATATAAATTTTTTACAAACCAGGGTCATTTTTTCCCCCAGTGTTGAGTATATAATTTTTTTACAAACCAGGGTAAATGTTACCTTCTGTGAACCTTGTCTACTGTTACCAATTCAGGTATTTTTTAACCTTTTGTGTAATTAAAACCATTTTGTGTCGTTGATTGCGTTTACTCGTTTCCATCATTATGTTTTCAGGTATCCGGCAGGATACATGAACAAATTATGTTAGATTTATTCAAGTTGTTTACGAGTAATACTTCAGGTAATCAGGTAAAACTCTGTAATGCTGCCGGTACTGGTTTTCATTTATACATGTACATGTAGTTCTCATATACATGCAGTGAGGAGTGTCAACTATTTCCCTCTCTGAAAGCTGTTATATCTCAATCAATCAACAATACATAAAAGAACTTTTAATTCCTTTTTCCAACTTCCACACAGGACTGTCTGAATAATACACAAACACACATCCAATTTCAGTATACAAATATGGCCCAACTTGTTAGGTGGTAATTATAAAAAATATATATTGATATCATAAAAACCCCATTTATCTATTAATTTAGATCTAAAATTAAATTTGAAGAAACCATTATCCAAAATTTAACATTAACAGAAAAATAATTTTAATTATGGAAACATTTAACAAAAGCAGTGAATTAATAAATATAAAAATATTGTGATGACATAAAGTGAAGTTCCAGTTATTGTGATATTATTCAATTACAAATGACCACAGTATGAAAAATCACACTGGTTTATAAAACGATGATTGTATATATTTTATTTATATACACGATGATTGTATTGGGTTACACAAATAATAGGAGTCTTGAGGATGATATTATTTTGATAGAATATGGTTAACAAAAAAAAAAGAAGGAAAAAACAACAAAGAAACGCTTCAAAACGCTTGCTTGCTCTCTCGCTAGGAAGAGTTCACTCCCTTATGTTCTCAAACCGCATGCTGTACGGTTGTGTCAATCTTCGTTACCAAACTGAAAATGATACAGTATTACTATTTTCTCAAGACAGACCACACAGATTATACAAAGAAATGCTTACGATTGGCATTCTACGAAAACAACGTGTCTTTATTCAGTATCGTTTGTATCTCCCTGCGTTGGAAGGAACGAGAACGACAAGGTCGAACGAAAACGAAACCCCCCCAAAAAAATGGCGACTCGTTGATTGTTCAGTGAAATTACGGTTCATAAGTATTCGGGATTCTTCCACGGAATTATACGTCGATGTAACTAACATTACGTGGGATAAACTAGTCTCGGATGAATATATCCCGTTAACAGACTAAGTCGTCCGAGGTAAATTCAGAGCAGCTGACGGAGTTTGCACTTGACGTTGTTGTTGCTGCCGACAGATTCACATGTGCTTTCGCGACCATGGGATGATTTCCCGACAACCGGGTATTGTAATTTCGAATTTACGAAGCTTAAAAATTCAGTTTCCGAAGCCTGAAAATTCAGTTTCCAACACACAAATTGAGTATAAATATTTTGGTGAAAACTTTTGATTTTTTACTCAAAAAAATTGAGTTTTGAACTGAAAAATTGAGTTTTAAAACTCAATCTACGAACCGAAATTCGGTACGTAGAACTGACGTGTATGAATCCCTGGAGATATATATCATTAAAGTTTTTGCATAAATTAAAGATGGCCACCAAGGTTTTCAGTCAATCAGGTCCCGATTTAAAGTATCTGTATGCATCGAGATTGAATACCAACTGTCATATAAAACAATTGAATGGTAACAGAGATACGTATCATTATCGATTTTGCATAAATTAAAGATGGCCTCCAGGATTTCCAGCTAATCAGAAAAGCCGGTTTGGTAATTCATTGAAAGTTGCTTAATGTATCGATGATGTATACTAACTTTCGTATTGAACAGTTGAATGGTTTCCGAGATATGGATCATTATCCATTTTGCATAAAATTAAAGATGGCCGCCAAGATTTCCACCCAATCAGGTCCCAATTCAATAGGCTTCTGGTCCTTAACTAGGTAAATAAGCATACCAAATTTGGAATTCTTCAGTGGAACCGTTTTCCGTCTATCTCGCTTATGTACTGACGTACGAACAGACGGACGTTCAAGATGACAATACCCCATGGCCAAAATTGGCCGAGGGGTAAAAATGAGTATTGAGATACAATGTAAAATCCTCATGGTTGGATGGACTGAAGCTATGCTGGGATGCATACTCTCATGGCATCATATTGTTTCATGTACCTCCTCTCTAGTATATTACAGTTCTATTTGGTTATCTCCCATGTCACCTTACAGCTTCAAAACTGTGATATGCAAAGCTCTTTCTGTAGATCAGGGGGAAATGCTTGCAACATTTCATGAATATTTCAGAAGTAGAATGAAAAGAAAACATTTCTGAATACAGGGAAATTATTACGTAAATGATTTGACCATCACTGGATTTTAGAAACTTACTATAAAAAGATAATGGAGAGGGTCTTGAGGGGTGAGCTTAAATGGCGAAAATTCCAAACTGTAACTCAACACACATATTTCATGAAAATGTAAATGAATACAGGCAAAGTGAAATATCCCATTGTTTTCTACAATGAATTACACTTATACTGGTATTATTTATTACTGCCCAAACACGCTTTCTAATGAGAATGAGTTAGTCCCACAAAATCACTCAACATGCGCCTCTCAAAATCTGTGGTTTAGCAGACGACATATTTTGAGCACGAAAGTAGTGCCACTGGAAAATGAACTAAAACACGCATAAAATTAGATAAATGGAAATGTAACTTAAACATATCAGACCTGCAACTATACGCGAACATTAAAAACACAGAAACCTGGACATTCTAAAGAAGGAAGTTTCAGACCTCTTTCTTGTCGTGTAAGAACTCTATCGTTTGCTGTGTTAGCAAGACACAGAGCTGCAGTTCAATTTTTTCTGACTACAGAACAGGACCATTAGTCCCTACGGGCCTACATCGCCCCGTGAAAAATAGGAATGAGGCAGGAAGATGGCTAAATATTTTAATAGGATTACTCAGAGCTAATCATAATCAGTGGTAACCTGTTTTTCAGTTGTGAAAAATGTTAACCAGTCTTCAGGTCATGGGAAATGTGACAAATGTTGACTACAGGATATCAGGGCTTTGTGTTTAGCGCATAAATTCATGTCAAGAGAGTGATTTTTAGCTCACGTAAACTGTCATATTTTATGTTGTATTATATTGCAACCACTCACCCGACTTTCAAATCCGCTCTCCTAAATATTTTGACGCGAGCTATTTTTAGGTCAAGCACTAATTCTAAACATGAAGCCCTGGGATATCAATAAATAAGGCTAGAATCACGAATTATTATATTATGTTCAACTTTTATTTTGAACCATGCACACATGACAAGGACAGGCATACATTAGTATTTATTGCTGCTACCCAAATTTCTCAGCCATAGATTCACTTCTATTCCCTGCAACATCTACCATGTGCACCTGGCTGCCTGTCCGTGGGGAGCCGGTGGCAGGCATGATTGTGAACCGTTTTAGTGGCGGGTTACTATCAAGCACTTTGTGGTAACCTGTTAACAGTTTGACATTAACATTCCTTTAGTACATGTTTACACTCGATTTAGCACCAATAATCAGAAGGCGTGTGTGACTATTGGACTTGTGGAGCTTTATCAGTAAACCCGAAATGCCAAAGCACCTGTCATGTTACCCCGGAAAATTCCTAACTATATGGATCACAAACTGGTGGGTCCCTTGAAGTATGAACATTGGTTGCTTCTCCAACTTGGGTCAAGTTTCAAGGCTGGAAGCACTTTCACCCAATACATATCCAAGAGTTATTCGGCAAAGTTATTTCACAAACCCACTACTGAGTTCCAATGATTGATTCTCTGGTGTGAATTAGGGAAATCTGTCTCCGCAAAAACCTTCTGTTATTGTCCAGGCTTGTATCAAAATTGGAGTGAGTGAATAGAATTTAACGTCGCTTTCAACAATATTTCAGCTATATTGCGACAAACCAACTAAGCACCACCCAGTCAAGTTGCGTTCCTGCTAGTTCAAAGAAAAAAATCTTTGAAGTAGCATGAAACCAGACAACAACCTCAATCCACCCTATAAAACACCGAGGACAGCACACAAGACACAGACAGGAGGCTTACAGGGTGCAATAAAGACAAGTGATATTACAGTGCTAGACATCACATTATCAAGTTCCTGTTGCTTCTCAGCAAAATGCATTGAAGCAACAGGTACCCATGCCCACCCAACCACTCGCTGGTATCAAGATAAGCCACATTTATCACCACAGCAATTGCAGAATGCTGGCTAATTGTGAGGGCTGTAGATAACAAGACATGGTTTGGGGTCAATATAAGAGGAGAAAATATGAATATGAAGTTTGAGACCAAAGTTTCACAAACACACATTGGTCAGAATCATGGATATCAAAACGTTCTCCCCATGTTTAAATTCCTTCACATTCTACATTATTTGGGGGTGTATTCTCCTCATGTAGACACAACTATCATACAGTATTTTTAACGGGCCAACTGTTTGGCTTCTATTGCATGGAGTTGTTGGTGGGGACACAATTTCTACAATATGTAGCGCCAAGTCGAGATGCTATTTCTCTGAACACACTATCATGGTTTTCTGAGATTGGTGTAAAAATTTGAGTAATGCAGTTTGAAGTGCATTTGAATCCTGCATTTGTTATTGGGGTAACGATAACCTTCTGCCCTGATTATTGTGTGCTAGCCTGTTGGTGAAATCATTAAAGGTCAATTGCGAAGGGTGTTTTTTTTTTTTTTTTTTTTTTTTTTTTTGAATAATGGTAAAAATATCAGTGAATCTAATTCGCTTGGTTTAATTTGAAGTATTTTGTCTTCTAAAAGCTTTTGAAAACTTGGTTCTCCAAGGCCAGATGAATGATGATTTGCAAACCATCATCGCTTATCTTTTCTTGACTGTGACGTCACATCAGATCAACCTCCTAAACATTGAACGTTACAAGTATTGATGTTTAGTCAAATGGTCCAATGCAACACAGTGCTTCTATTACGACGGGCGCGATCACACTCACGCTCTTTCGCGCCCCTAAAACAAGAAGGAGAAGCGCTTTCTTTCGCCCCCTAAAATTGGCAGATGTTGCAACATCTTTTAGTTGTCTTTCTCGCAACTGTCAATATGTGCTGTTGTTGTTCAATGTTATCAGCTGCTCGATGTGGAATGGAAAGTCTTGTCAGCTATTCAGAATGGAATGCCGTCGACCAATGAGTGAACATACCACTGTTATACTGGCCTTCCATCCACGTTTCTTATTGGTCAAAATGCAGGCTGTCGGCAAAATTGGCTGTATCAGCCAATCACTTGATCAGGGTTCGAAATGTCCGACTGTCCGGGACAAGCGAATGTCATTTTCGGACGGCCAATTTTTATGTTGACCTGTCCGAATGGACAGGTCGTTTTCCTACAACAACTAACTGATTTTTTAAACAATAAAGTTTCACATTACTATGGCGGTAAAAGATTTCTTTTGACAGTCGATTTATTGGTGTAATTTGGTTGGCGTGGATCACGAACGCTATATGGTCTCCCTGCCAACAACGTTAGTGGGATAATAGACGTTCGCTGATTGATTAGATGATGTCATGTACTCGCTTCGAGACCAATCATGTCGCTCAATCGGAAAGTTTCAACACACCAAAAACAAAATGGCGGCAAGACAGCCGTCCTTGTTGAAGTCGTTTTCGTTTGCTGATGAAAGTACAGCATCAGAAAGGAAACTCCTGTCAAAAGAGGCCAACGAGAAAAAGAGTAGGAGAAGACAGTTTGTACAATCATGGACGGAACAATTTGTTGGGTTAAAAGACACCGATGAAGGCATGCTGTGTTCCATATGTGTGGAGGCAGGAAATAGTTCCTCTTCGTTCTTGAATGTGGGCAAGTGACCTTTCATCTTGGACAGGTAATCTTGCAATCCACCTGCAATCCCCATATTTCATTAAAATCTGTTGAGAATTGATGAAAATCAGCTTTTCATGGAACCAAAATTCCCTAATTTTTACCCTGATTAATTTCCCAAATTCCCTGAGAAATATTGGACAGTAGTATGTGATAGTTTCAACAGCTTTAACATGAAGATACAGTACAGATTAAATAAGCACAAGCACAAGCACTGGGCAGAAGGTGTGTGTTCAAAATTCATAGTCACATTACATATAGTTATGAAAGAATTAGTCCTGATAAAGAGTTCAAGCTATGCTAAATAAGCCCTTAATGAGATGTTAAGAAGGAAAATGTGCATCCCTGGAGTGCACTAAAAAGCCAACATAGCCAGCCACATGTGACTTTTGCTACTCAATTTCCCCTGAGTTTTCCCTGATGTTGGGTATTTTTCTCAAATTCCCTTTGTTTTCCCCGACTGGAAAACTGGAAAATCATTTTCCCCGATTTCCCCGAGTGGCTGGGAACCCTGCAATACCTACCATGTTATTTTGGGACCACGATGACGTTGATCTGCCAATGTTATAACACGCAGGCTTGACGTCATGATATCAAAAATTAACTCACAAATCTCCCATCTAATTTTTGTTTTCACAACTTATTGAAAACTATCAGAAGGATTTTCTTGATACTTTGAAATAAAATTAGTACGTTTTAGATTATCTACTGTGTTACGTTTCAATGCCGTCCGATAAATTGTCTCCGAAATATCGTCGAAAACATCTCGGATTATTATGTGGGACAGAAAGTAGACCGGAGAAACTAATGACAATGCAATGATAATGTCAAGTTTCAATCACTCTGTATGAATTTAATAAATTCAGCTGAAGTAAATTAATCTTCTGTGTTTGTGATTTATTTGCAGGCTCAAAAACATGAGTTCAGGTACCATGTGAGCCAGGATATCAAACCTGTCTGTCCAAATTTCACATTTTCACCACATATCAGATCCTGCATTAAATTCAAAAACTTTGCTCCAAAATTAGCTCTGGCTTTTTGGTGAAAAAAGGTCTCTGGCTAACATCGTGCATGGATTCTTCAGTAAAACTGAATTAGCTTCCTCTGTTTAATACATTTGGCGAAATTGCACGGTTTACATGTGCTGGCTGGAGATCCATTAGTAGCACAATTTGAATTGCTTTGAATAGTTTAAGAAGAGCTTTTTCAAGGGGAGTGATAACTCTCCTCGGGAATTTCAGCTATTCAGCTATTTTCAGTTCCCGTTGCCTCTGCAGATCTGAAGCACTGGGAACATCACAAACCAGTGTCCAACAAAGGCAGATAAGTGATATGGGTTTCATTTCTGACATTGGCCAGGCTTGAGACACGAAATTTGGAGCACTTTTCTAATGCTACTAACAAATAAAATACTTCAAATAAAACCAGATGAAGGATAATTCCATCATTAAATAACACTTGAATATGAAAAGTAAAATCTGAAAACCTTTGCATTTCACCTTTAAACTCTGTCCTTAAATTATAAAAAAACAAGAGTTCAATTGAACCCAAAATACGCCCGTAAAAAAATACAGTCGATAAACAACATAAGGGCCTGGAGTGGTATTTGTAGGAGAAAGTAGAACTCCAGTTACTCTTACTCTGCGGGGTGCATATTCACCCACCCCCGGTTATGCGCTTATGTATGTATCAGTAACTTTAAAACAAAATTTTGTTAGCATAAGCTGCAAAAGTAAGCTCATCAGTCTGATGAATTGGGCCGAAATGACAGTAGGTGCCAAATACAAGGATTTCTAAATCTAAAATCAAGGGGAGTAACTGAAGAAAACGTCGAATCAGCTCAAAAACAGTTTGTGCACATCTACACATGATACCGACCATATGTACCAAATTTCAAAAGAATCCATCGATCCATCGAAAAGTCTGAGGCGAGTTGCATTCACGAGGACAGTATGTGGGAAATAAAAGATTTCAGACCAAAATCAAGGGGAGTAACTCAAGAAACTGTTAAGTCAACTCGAAAAAAGTTCTTGCACATGTGCACTCGGCACCAATCATGTGCACCTAATTTAAAAAGAATGCATTGAAACCCCTAGGATGAGTTTCGTTGATGAGGACTTAGGTGCCAAATTAAAGTATTCCAGACTAAAATCAAGGGCGGATAACTCAAGCGTTGAATTGGTTCGAAGAAAGTTTATGCGCATCTACACATGATACTGATCATGTATACAAAATTTCAGAAGAATCAATTGAAAACTCTGGGACGAGTTGCATTGACGAAGACAGTAGGTGCCAAATACAAGGATTTCAGACCAAAATCAAGGGGAGTAACTCAAGAAAACGTCGAATCGGACCGAAAAAAGTTTGTGCACATCTACACATGGTACCGATCATGTGTACCAAATTTCAGAAGAATCCATTGAAAACTCTGGGACGAGTTGCGTTGAAGACAGTAGGTGCCAAATACAAGGATTTCAGATCAAAATCAAGGGGAGTAACTCAAGAAAACGTCGAATCGGGCCTAAAAAAGTTCGTGCACATCTACACATGGTACCGATCAGGTGTACCAAATTTCAGAAGAATCCACTGAAAACTCTAGGACGAGTTGCGTTGACGAGAAAAAGTTAACGGACGGACGCCGCCATACCATAATACGTCACGGGCGTATAAAAAAGACTAAAGGCATTAACAAATAGGACTTGGGATGGACTCTGACCAGCCCCAAAGCAGGCATAGATTTACACCAGCTATGACACCTTTATAAAACAAGTGCAGATTATCATCAAAACAATTCCACCGATATAGTGAGTTAGTGAATATGATTTAAAATCACTTTCCACTACATGTATATTTAAATCCTATCACAAGGTTTGGGTCCTATTCCTTTTCACACCTGGGAGCCCCACAGGTGCCCCAGTTTTAAAACTGGCCTCTTATGACCAGCTGGCCGAGGAGCAGAGGTCTATTCTTACTATGACCTGGGTTGTGCACAACAGTCACTGCATCACACCCAGGTCAACCCCGGAAGCCCCACGGGGCCGGACACTCCAGTAAAGTTACTGAGTGTCGCTTGGGCAAGTCATTGGATACAAACTATCCCCTCTCAGAACCAAAAGTACTGTGTGTTATTTAGCTTTATATCGGACAGCACACCATTGATCACTCCGATAAGTTTAGGAAATGGCCCCCTTCAAGAAATTCTGGCTATGCGCATGATGTTCATCCCTCATTATATTCGTAATGACTAACCTCTGTTCAGACAAGTGCCTGTCCCGTTTAAATTCCGGTGAGTCCCATTCATGAAGCTTCTTTCTCCAAATGCGGATTTGCTGGTCCCATGAGCGACGGCTGCACTTCCAGAACTTATTGGGAGTCTTGGGATTTCCTATCCTTCGGTTGTTCCTGCAATACAATTGAGAATATTAACTTTATAGTCATATGACATGGTTCAAACAGAATCCAGGAATGGTGATCGTATCAGGGAGTAATCCAGGAACGCTTTGCTACTGGTACATACTAGTATGGGCACCAAAATGAAATATTTCAGAAAAATTTCACATTTTTCCCCGGGGTTTTTTCTTCACATTTGTCTCTCAGAGATTGCCAAAATAAAGTTCTGGTGTCTTCCTTTTTTTTGAAAGATCTCCGATTCTGCTAAACCTAGGACCATGAAATTTTGTATAAGTGCAGAGATGGATAAAATATGATTGTATGCAAATTTTCAGGGTGGTCACGTGAATAGAACTACATCAGCAGTGCCACCTATAACATTTTCAATAAACGTTACGAGGAAAAATCGTTTGACTTGTGTTTTGATTTTTATTGGACCAAACATTTATATTTTACATTACTGAGTGTGTATGCAAATTATTAGAACATTTTAATATGGAATTATTGAGATAACCATTGATTTACACAACTACAAAGTTAGTAATACTTTTCGGTGAAAAAACTTGCTGCAAAAGGTTCCCAGGTAACAGCTACATAACAATTTCCCACTGAAAACCATTCAATAATCAGGGATTCATACAAGTCACTTTTTACCAGCGGTATTCGGTGGTAAAATTTTTTTGAAAACTCAATTCGTATGGCAAGAAACTCAATTGCTTTCGTTTTACTGGAAAAATACTCAATTTTTCGTGAAAAAGTCAATTCGCCAGACATGGTCAAAGTTAATTTGACAGCCCCAAATTACGAAATAAACTCAATCGAATGACGATCTTACCGCGAAAACGATACTAAGTTTACCTTTCACAGGCGCCGAAAGCGTGCCACCACGTGTGGTGGTGGTGTTGTTAATCACAGTGCCGCGTAGCAGCAGAAACAATTGCTTGCATAAATTATTTCCGGAACCCTCAAACGTTTGTGTGGCAGCCTGCATTCGTACTACCGAGGGTTCTCGACCATCACTAATGTTTGACACGAAACTGGCGACGTGTGTAAGAGAACAGACAAGTATTCTAAATAACTTTAGATTGAGCCATCCTTAAAAATATGTCAGTTGGGCGTAACCCGCCCGCCCCATCGAAAAGCTGCGGACCCAAAAGTTTTTATCAACCAACTTTTTTCTTCAACTTCAAGCAGACCCTGTGTAGTTGTCATCTTTAAATCGCGTAGGTCGTGAATTTGTCCGTCAGAGTTTCAGAAATGAAATATAAAGAAAATGTAGTCTACGGAACGAAAGAAAAAACTGCCCTCACGTTGTTGTTGCTGAAAAGCGATATGTGTGTTGAAAACTTTTGTGCCTCACTTCCCTATTTTGAAAGTGAACTCTTCCAATTCGATTCATCAGGAAGCAGCCTTGTGAGCTTACAACACCGGGTCAGTGGAAGTTTCCATTACCGCAATAGGGATGACAGCCCGACAAGACTTGCGCTTTGCAGAGCCACGTGACTGCAGTCAGTCGACCATATTTTCCCGGCTATATCTGTACCGTGATGCCGACGTTAGGTTCATTCAGTATCCCTCAAACACGAAGTAGAAAGTGAAATGTCCAGCGATGTCAAGGATCAAAACTAAACGTCTAAATTTCACATCAAATCAAATCAAATTTTATTTAGAGTCGGGTAGATACAAACGAGAAAACATTAGCTCGTAGAGCTATTTATTCCGACTTAATGACTTTATGACTTGTACAGGCGAAGACCTGCAATCATGATTGGGTTGTATTTTTGTAAAAGTATATTGACTGGTCTACAACTTCACTCGTGAGATGTCCATGCAATTGACGTTGCGATGAGACCAGGCTGCATATTTTGTCTTCGTCTGCTCCATAAAGTGGACTCCTCGTTGATTATAAACAATAAATAATAAATAAGTTGGAAGAGTAATGGAAAACCATACTTTAGAAAAAGGCATATTATTTATACATATTTCTGTATTAACTTACATTAGGGTGTTTCTTTGATTAGGTGTTACCGTTTGTGTGACATCCATGACAAAATATCAACCTACTTTTTTCACAAAATATTTCTTTTCTATAGATTAACTGATTGTTGAGGTTCATCAATAAATTTGTTTAAAGATAATGCCTCACCTGATTCAAAAGAAATAATCTAGTTTTATCATGCATGTTGAACTTGGTGTTGGACGAACGACGACAGACAAAAATGAAGTTTTATGCATTTTCCCCATGATTCCTAAACATATTTATTGGTCATTGCTTTCCTAGCCCAAAAGTATCCCAAGTCTTAGAAATAAATATATCATTTAACTATGAATGCTCCTTTAGATCATAATTATGTCCAATACAAAGTCAGATGGCATTGAACACTTGTCATTATTGAGCCATGCAATATTTGGAGAATTAGACAACTTTGTGGTCGAACGAACATAGGATAGACAATATTAACTTGATTATTCAAATGTATTTTTTCTTCAACCCAACTAAGGTAGATCAAATTTGACTCGCTTCAGTTACAAGTACAAGCATCATCAACATTTTGATGAAATTGGTAGTAATTTGTCCATCTGGTTCAACAGTTTTCCAGCACAAAGATGCCATGGCCAGCGAGGACAGACAATGTTAGTCCGACCAGAAATATTAAAGAAATCATATTTTTTCGATAAATGAGTTGATATGAACATTAAATTGTACATAGAAACATAGTTTTGGTATCAATTTTGTGTGATCACCACTAAACATTTATTCAACTGAATGTTTGATGGCAAATAACACAATCAAAAGGTAGTATGGTAAAAGCATGACAGTCAAAATGCAAGAAAACAGCCCATTATGATTAGATTTTAATCTTTTTTAGTAATTAACTTTCACAACTGCCTTCCGTATTATAGAATGTATCTGAACAGTTGTCAAAGCAAGTTGTGGAACCATATTTATTGTTCTCTCCTCAAAATTTATAACACAAAAATCTGATGGAAATAGGGCTTGCATTTACCATTAAATGGTAGCACCTTAGCAAAGAAACACCCATTAACCTTCATTGAAAATTTAGCCAGAGGATAATGTAAAGGCCTGTCCTGAGGGAATTTTATGAGACCTGAAATTAAATATGGGGTGACCTCCAGAAATGGATTTTGGAAAAAAATAACAGAAGATAAATAACTTGGCAGATCTGTCTCATGTAAAAACTTTATTAAACTTTAATTCAGTAACAATCTGCAGAGGCTGTGTTTGGTGCAGTTAACTGCAGAAAAGAGGGCATGTTTCCTGGTTCGATCCTTTGCTGTTTTAAACAATTACTGCTTGATTTCTCCCACCGATTTCATTCGTGATATAGATTCCCATATGTCCAATGCTATTCAGCCTGATCTTGTGGTACGGTACATGTAAATCTCTTGGTTTTTATACTTCATTCGATGAAAACTTTAGCTGAAGACGCGCTGAATAAAATGAGTTTTATTGAATTTGGATATTGGGTTGATGAACTTTTTTTGTCAAAAATAAACCCTGCTCATAGTAGAATATAATGACCATATTAAAACACACCAACAACATCCTGTGCATGGTGGTGGTTGAAATATTTGAGAACTCAATACCAATGGGTGAATCGGTAATAACATTTTTGGAAAACTCAATCGCAATCTTTGAATCGGCGGTAAAAAAATTTGAAAACTTAATTTCATCATTGTGAAAACTCAATTTTGAGTAATATTGAGTTTTCTGTGGTTAAATTTTTGACTTGTATGAATCCCTGATAATGTGTGTTCATATCGTAGGAATATTCCCTGAATTTTTCTTGAAGATCCATAAATAAATAGTGGCAAACGATTTTTCCTAAGGAATGATATCGGCTGGAAAAATGATTTTGGAGAAAATGGGCCATAAACATTTGCTAGCCAAATGGTTGGCTGTACACCATCAAAGTGGCGCTCTGGAGCGTAAAAACTGTAGTTTTATTCAGTTTCTACAGCCACGAGTCGTTTCTACTATTTCCTTGACAATTTGGCGCGTTCAAACGATACAAAAATTGTGCATAGGCATGATTTATTGTTTCTTTCACGCTTCAGACAGTTGGTGTGATCAAACAGACGCCATTTCCTTCTGAGCGGTTGCTAAGGAAGTGACCGATCGCGCATGCCAATAGACGTCATTCGGGAAGCTCCGCTATCCACGGAAGTGATATGGTAATGAGCTTTCGCCATAAAAGGATGTTTCTGAGACCCCGAGACGTATGATAATGAGCTCCTGCCATATATGGATGTTTCTGTAAGAGTTCTACTATATTTTCTCTCGGGAATACATCGGATTGAGGCGGAGATTGCCGATCTAACCCAAATTCACATTACCGCTTGTAACTTCTGCTTTCAAATGATATGGGGCAACAACAACAACGCCAACGGTCTGGGCTTGGAAATGGTTGTTGTCAACGACTAAAACCTGCTGTTTTCAGCGGTTTTGGACGAATAATGTCAGAGACAGTGTAACAACAGGAGTAATTGGGTATTAATTAAACTATTTTCAATGATTTTGTCAGCCAATAAATTTATTTATGTGAAATTTGGGCACATTATGGACGTAAAAAATACAAAATCTCATTTTCAATTTTTTTTATTGTTCAGCCCCGGTATGTCAATGTGCGTCTCCCCTTAACAAGAAGTTCTTGAACTTCCCAGTTTCTAGTACTTTCGTTCTCTCACCTTTTGAGATAAGTTTTACAAACATCATCCAGTCTCGTATTCTCGGAAACGTTTTTGCCGTTGGGGTCACCAGAATCTTTGATCTTTACGTTCCGATTATACTGCATGAACAGATAACCATGATTGTGACCATAAAATTCACATTAACCCTTTCGTACTTATACCGGCCAAAACCGGTCGGCACCGCATATACCCATAACGGCCGAAACCGTCTGCAATTGACCACCACGTAAAAAAATCGCCGCACAGTAAATTGTTCGTCAAGTGAGAGGCCGTCGGTAGTCCACATCGTTGGACAAGGAATTAGTCGACAATATATACGTTCAAATTTTATTGTAAATCATGCAATAAATGTATAACAAGTTTATTTTATTGAAGACTTACCTTGTGATGAAAATTGAGAAAATCGGCGAAGAATTTGCCGTTTTTTGACCATTTTCAACGCAATTTTCAATTTTCCCGCGGTAGAATGTGGGAGATACTGGTCTCATTTTAAAGGTCATTTCCGGATCTTTCGTCCTATGATGAGTGATTTAACAAATAACCAACGATAACGAAGGATTTGATTGGATAGAGATGTCATCATTCTTCGATACCGTGACCAAATTGACCTCGACCGGGCTCTGTTAGTATCGCGAAACTGATTAGTTGAGAATGCGATCATCGTGTGAGACAATGGCAGCGATTTGCCGGATGTCTGTAAGTTTGTTAGTGTTCAGTGCGTCGAAAAGAAAATGGCTCAGTTGGAAACTTTAGCGAGCCGACTGTTGGGTTTACAAAAGAAATAAAGCGTTCCTCAGATTTATATGTCGGATTAAAACCCACAGGAATGATGTACTGGTATTTTAGCACGATCGTCCGGTTGAAATGGGCGATCGTGATGAGATTTTTTAAAGGAAACTCTCATTTGGCCGAGACATAGACGCACGGTAATGTTGCCGAAATCGAAGTTGTTTTTTTTTGTTTATTTTGTTTTCTGGCCTGGTCTGATTCTATTTTAGACACAAATGGGCAGATATTTTGAAAGACAGATTAATTAAAGTATGGGCTTTCTGAAAATATATATATTTAGCGGGGTTTCAATCAAGCTACATGCAAATATCTTGCTTCAAAAAAGATGGTCCATAACAAAATCCTCTCGCATGCATTTATCCGAACATACAAGGCTGACAAACGAGACTATCAGCAAGTAGCAAAGGGTTAAATCGACGAAAAGACGTGAAATAGGACATTCCATGCAGCCGCTCATGCCATGTGCCACTCACATTTCCTCTGTCAAAATGGCAGTCGCTGTTTACTCGAAGCAACCTGGAACCACGAACCCGCTACTAAGCTATAGCCGGTCGATGCGTCTACAAAGGTTGGCTGGCTTATGGTATTAAACATTCTGTGACATGCGAATAGGGTTGGAGCCGAGATACTGTATACAGCATATAACATCGGCAAAGAGTATCTGTGACAGAGAGGAAACCCACACACAAGGGAGCAAACTTTGCAACTGCATCTGTTTTGTTTTTATTGACGGAGTAAATGATGACAAACAATGTGCTATTATTGTCCATAATTTTCGTAATGTGGGCCGATTTTCCTAATGTGGGCGGGTCATGAGAAGCAGCCAATTAATTAACAGAGGCCTTACCAGGGGACTTGTGTAGTGTATTTGTCGTAGCCAATTGTATTCTTGCCATAATCAATAGCTTTTTGTTTACGGCTGAGGGTCGCTTCATCGGTCTCCATTTCAACCTCTATGTTCTCGTCACTGTAACAAATAAGAACATGACAACCTTAAACTCAACTTTCATGCGTAAAGTCACTAACTTCAGAGAGAAATTGTATTCTTGCCATAATCAATAGCTTTTTGTTTATGGCTGAGGGTCACTTCATCTGTCTCCATTTCACCCTCTACGTTCTCGTCACTGTAACAAACAAGAACATGACAACTCAACTTCAATGGGTATAGTCACTAATTTCGGACAGTCGGATTCACAAATTATCCTAATTTCAGATAATAATTTACCCATGAAATGTATGTAATTCACATAATGTCAAAATTAGAATTGTTTAATCAGTACGCATCTAATTGGAGTTTGGGCATTTATTTTTGTTTTTTGCCTTAGTTGTTCCATAGTGTCAATTTCGGAGGTCACATGTTAACCTGAATCTTGGTAACTTGGCAATTTGACAGTTGCTCCCGGAAAAGACAGCAAAAATTCGTACTACCAAACTTCTCCGACTTCAACAATCTTTCATAAATATATGTTTTATCAACAAATGCTCACATGATCCCATGAATTGGGTCAAAAATAGAGAGCCCCTCACCTTGATGATACGGGCCTAATCAAGCATCTGCATAACTGGAGAATCCAGTGCTTTCCAGAAGGTGTCTACCTCCAGAAAACACCTCTCAGGAACAATTGTAATCTGGTTCCTTAGATTTGGAAAACAACCATGTCAAGGTCACTCTTCTGGAATTTTGGAAAACGAGTCTACATGCTTATGGAAATATTTTGATCCAATGAAAAATACAGGAAAATGTCCCACAGACATGCACCTCTAGCAAGTAGCTCAGTTACATTCTAGTATATTGAAGTGTACTACTTTCTGCATCACTGATCAGAAGGTTTAGTACCTTGACATGCAAGTGCCTGGACAGGATAAAAGATCAACTTTGACCCAGTGACCTGGAAAAAAGGGCAGTGTCCAATGAATTCAATTGGCTTAATTCGATTTCAATGAAAACAACTTCCCTTGACGACAGGCACAGTGCCTTTGTCTTCTACAAATTGTCCACAACAGCTAAGTTTTAGCTCCTGTGATAATTCTAAATACAGTCTAGCCTACCTATAACAGGTTAGGGAAACCCTCTCTCTAAAAATGGAGGTAAAAAAGGTCGTTTTTGCTTGATAACTTTTGACTTATTCATCATAACGCTACAAAATCTTCAGGCGACTTACTTTAAATGTTGTTACATGCCAGAACAGTGGTTTTCCAATTTAAGTGTGCATAGTCTAATTGTTAACAGAGAACAAAACATGTCGTCTATTCTTATGCAATTTAGATAGATGACAATTTGTTTTTTTCAGTACCATCCAATGCGGATAAATATATCCATGGTCACCTATGGCGGATGTTTCTATCATCGATATATCATTAAATTTATTGGACAAAAACGACCTTTTTTACCTCTATTTTTAGAGAGGGGTTTTCCCTAACCTGTATAAGGTGCCTTGGTATAGTGCTGATTCTGATATCCTCACGGAGACGGAAATTATTTCCAGAACTGAAAAGTCCCAAATGTTCGAAACCAGACTATCAAAGGATCGGCGATGGTTTTCACATCATTGAAATAATTTGCACCATTTCGAGGATTGAGTTTTCATAAAAAATATTGATTATTTCTTGTCCAAAACATACACTTTTGAGTTTTTTTACTGTCTGTATTCAGTTTTTGACATTTTCTTACTACCGTTAAACGTCTATGAATCCCTGTACATGTATATAGTTCTATGGCATGGGTCTGGAGTGATGAAATTAGCCTTACCTGCTATCTTTCTTCAGTAACAGTTTCCGTTTGTATCTGAGAATGGAGAACAGTGTATTTTAGAAAATTCAAACAGGAAAGTGATTTGCATTAAATTGTAAAATGTTGCACTGTTGTTCACAAATGCGAGGCCAAATACAGGTTTCAAATTTCGTTACTGACAGCACCTTCAAATCTGGGATAAAAAATTGAAAATATATTATTACAAAGTAAATATGCAAAAAAATTATAAAGAAACCCTGAAAATAAGGTTTCAATACTTTCAACCCCTGAACTTGCAAAAGAATATAAATTTTAACAATATGTTAAAACACAAAATCTGAAATTTGGGGGTTTTCGGTCATTTTCTGGAATTTTGATACCAGTTAACGAAATGAATTTAGTCCTGGTTATGCCCCTGAAGTGATCTTTATCTTCAAAGATTCAGGCCTCCAGCACATCCACAGCAAATCAATAGGCCTACCGACCCAGTTGATTTATACCTTCATTTTCAGGCATTTTAATTTGATCTAAAGGAAAGCGAGTTATTACAAGAATCGAGATGGTCTTGTATTTCGTGAAAAAAAGCTGGGATGCCAACCACTAAGGATGAACAGAGACCCATGGATAAGGTTATACAGAAACTGTCTTGATCGACTGGACATGAACATTAACTCAAAATTGTTCACACCTAAAGAACGGACTGTCCCTGTGTTCATACCTGCCTGACTGTTCCTTCTTGCAATTCTCTTCAAACAATTCCACCTGGGTTCCCCAATCCTCTGGTTCTGTTTTCAGAATGGGGCGCCGTCTCTCGGGAGTGTACCTTGAAGAGAGGGTGGGAGGTGAAATATAAAAAAGAGGTTCAATTTTTCATACGGTCATTCAAATATGAACCATTTTTTGTCAATACATAGCTGCCTATCTATTTTATTAGTGGAAAATCCAGTCAAACGTTACACCACCACCACTAGGTCTATTCATTCCGTAAGTTAAACTTTAAAAAAAGTAGGAAGCCAGCCCGGTCTTTCACATGAAACACAAAAGTATAATAAATCCTTCATAAGGCTCATCAAACTTCATAGTTCATTTATCATCACTGCCCACCCAGATTTTCTCTCAGCCCCAAATTACAATTTTGGTTCTTCCAAGCATTGTGTTCCTCTTAAAAGTATGTCTGCCGACAAGGATGAAAATTCCAGTCAGAATGCAGATCCACAATATAAAATCAGTTGACCATTGCAATAGTTCATTTTTCCGTGTCGCTTCCAAAGCGGTTTCCCAATGTTTGGTCTAAAATAAAACATTTCCTGCAGTGTTTTCCACTTCCAAAATTTATTTTGTATTTACTGAAATGATCACAGTGACAGTGACATTCTAACAATGGGACGATGTGGTGAGGTAAATGTCATCAGTTTGGAGACCAGTCTTCACAGACCAATAAGGGCGCACTTTAATTATCTCATAGTTTAGTGTACACTTCATCAGTTCAGGATTTCTTCACAATGAATGGTGATCACTGAAAACAGTTATCAACAAATGTATGATCAACTTTGGGATGTTGCTCTATTTTTTTTATTATTACTACTTTTTTTCTTCTTTTTTTTTTTGTGGCATGATGGAATCGGGAGAACCAAAAAGGAAAGGTGAACCAGCTTGTTTCAAAACTCACGTTTATAGTAAGTGATACCTTGTTCCCAATAAAAACAGGAAATAATACATAAAATCTACCCTACTTTCCTGTCGATCAGATCATAATAAACAAATTAATTTTCATCTAAGACTTAACTAGATAGATCAACCGTAGCATAGATAAGCACGATTTGTGCAATCTATTCTCCCAGAGTTCGAATTTGGCACCTGTCAGTCAGTCCGAGACTGGTAAAAAAACAAATGGACTGCTGTGAGTGACTGAACAACAAATCCGTCGGACTGGTAACAAAAACGCTCTCAGTTCATTGTGTGAACTATTTCTTTGGATATCTCAGCACAATTTGTAAGGAATGAAGAATGAAATATATAAGGGGGAAAAAACGTTTTCGGTTACCCGACGATAAGAAATCGTGCGAGTCTAACAATTTTTTTTAGCAAATTCCAACGAAATCACGACCAAGGCCGCGTTTTACAACAACAACCGTAAAGCGGCGCGCACGCACTGTCAGCATACCGTAAAGTGTGACTCTAATGCAGCATGGGCGACAGGTTGACGCAGTTTTCAGGAAATAAAACACCCAATTCCAGGTCGGGAATCGAGAACTCAGCAACGTGATTACGCTTCAGTCGACCTGAACATGTTTACCAGGACAATTTTAAACATATTCTCAATCAACTTCGAAAGAAATCTACAGATTTTTTGGCTTGAAATAGTGTTTGTTGAGGCAGTGTTTCGCGACGACACAGTCAAATTTGCCGTCAAAGTCTAGCTGACCGGGTTTGTCGTATGTGATTATCTAAACACGCGCTCAAGAAATTCAAGACTATGCACAATTATTAATTCCTTAGCAACAAACACAGTGAAACAAAATATTCAGGATGACAAACGTTCCCAGATCATCTTTTATTTAATATTAGCGGACTAGTGAAAATATTTGTGGACTGGTTACACATTTGAGTTATCAGTACGAGGACTGGTTCAAATTTTTCTTAAATTCGAACACTGTTCTCCCATCAAAAACGTTAATTTCACTCTCTTCCAGAAAAACTATCCAGACTGCTAGTCATTTTCAAATGACATGGCCTGTGTTAGAGGAGTCAAAATGACAAGACCTGTGTTAGAGGTGTCAGAATGACAAGGACTGTGGAAGGGCTGTCAGTATGACAAGGCCTGTGTTAGAGCTGTCAGAATGACAAAGCCTGTGTTAGAGCTGTCAGAATGACAAGGCCTGTGTTAGAGCTGTCAGTATGACAAGGCCTGTGTTAGAGCTGTCAGTACGACAAGGCCTGTGTTAGAGCTGTCAGAATGACAAGGCCTGTGTTAAGAGCTGGCAGTATGACAAGGCCTGTGTTAGAGCTGTCAGTATGCCAAGGCTTGTGTTAGAGCTGTCAGAATGACAAGACCTGTGTTAGAGGTGTCAGAATAACAAGGACTGTGGAAGGGCTGTCAGTATGACAAGGCCTGCAGGGCCTGATCTAGACTTTTAGTTTGGGCACCCTTACCTGGCGCAGAGTGTGATAAGTTATAGTGAAATAGGCCGCGATGTGGGACTGTCGAAGCCCATGGAAGCTGTGGGAGTATTGAATGGTCTAAATACAGCCTGATAACTTAATATTTGGCAATAGTAATTGCATTAATATAGGTTTCAGCCTGTTCAGAGGGAATTTGCTAACAAATTTTTTTTTTTTTTTTTCTCATTTGGGCGCCCAAATTCATGGCGCCCAAACCCGTTATAACGGGTTCAAAAACGGCCTGGATCAGGCCCTGGCCTGTGTTAGAGCTGTCAGTAGGACAAGGCCTGTGTTAGAGCTGTCAGAATGACAAGGCCTGTGTTAGAGCTGTCAGAATGACAAGGCCTGTGTTAGAGCTGTCAGAATGTCAAGACCTGTGTTAGAGGTGTCAGAATGACAAGGCCTGTGTTAGAGCTGTCAGAATGACAAGGCCTGTGTTAGAGCTGTCAGAATGATAAGGCCTGTGTTAGAGCTGTCAGAATGACAAGGCCTGTGTTAGAGCTGTCAGAATGTCAAGACCTGTGTTAGAGCTGTCAGAATGACAAGGCCTGTGTTAGAGCTGTCAGAATGACAAGACCTGTGTTAGAGCTGTCAGAATGAGAAGGCCTGTGTTAGAGCTGTCAGAATGACAAAGCCTGTGTTAGAGCTGTCAGAATGATAAGGCCTGTGTTAGAGCTGTCAGAATGACAAGGCCTGTGTTAGAGCTGTCAGAATGACAAGGCCTGTGTTAGAGCTGTCAAAATGATAAGGCCTGTGGAAGAGCTGTCAGAATGAGGCCTGTGGAAGAGCCGTCAGAATGACAATTACGAGCGTCTAGTCCGTCATTCATAATCCAGCCGTCGTCCATTAGAGAATATCCGCATCCATAATCCAAAGACCTATTCCATATTCCACATAACAGTATTAGCACCAAATTCAAAAAGACAATCATAGTATACATAAACATAGGCTTGTTTCCTGCCAGAGAGAAGCGGTCAACAGTTTTCAATGATGCCGGCAAGACATCATGATGTTCCAAAAATATCAAATCCGTATCGCTGATCAGTATTCTAATCCATAATATTCGTTGCAAAGTCGTCATCCAAAGAATGATGTATCTCAGTCACGCTTTGATTGTGACTGTTCATATGAGTACCATGAGGATCTTGAAGTACATGGGTTCATACGGCCCCTAGCCCCGGGTTAAGCGTAATTAGACACAAGTTACGAAACGTAGCGCCATAGATCTTGCACGCTACGTTCGTATTTTGCTATCAGCATGCGATATGTATCGCCAAATTTGAGAAACTTTGAGTGGAGGCGCTGGGTGGAATAGCCCTGTTTTATAAGTTTCTGCAACAATGTTTTGTGACGTTGATTAAAATCATCACATTTATCACAGGATCTAGCAAATGCTACTAAGCGAGATATGTATACGCCATATGCAGGTCCCACTGGAACATTACTATCCAGAAAGGGATAGTTTACGATGTCGAAATTGTAATCATCTCTTTTGTCATAAAGTCGACGAGAGAGAATGCCCGCTTTATTTTTATAGAGATAGAGATCTAAATAAGATGTGCCTGTAGGGCTATCTGTAGTTTCCTTCAAATTCAGTGAAGGTGGATATATATCCTTCACTGCGTCATTTATATAGCGATTATCCACAGCGAGAAGATCGTCTATATAGCGTTTGGTGAATGAGAAGGAACGGGCTTTGAATGGATCGCTTTTTGAAAGCGCCTGCATATAGTCATATTCATAAGAGAACAGATACAGGTCGGCCAACAGGGGTGCACAATTAGTACCCATTGGAATACCTATATGCTGCTGATATATTGTGTTGCCAAATTTCACATAGATATTTTTAATGAGAAATTCAAGCAACTCTATAACAAAGAAACATCCCATGTATGATATCTCTTGTATGTAGTCGAGCTAAAGAATGCTTTATGGCTTCCGACATTAATATATCTACGATCAGTTTTCTTGAACACAGATACTATTAATGAACTTATACGGTCAATAAGGTCCTGATGAGGGATTGTAGTATATAGAGTCCACACTAGGCCTGTGGAAGAGCTGTCAGAAAGACAGTCCCTGGAAAAAAGTTACTGCACTACCAGTACTACCTACCTGGATTTGTCAAGGGTGGGGAAGTCCTGTAGATCAAGCACATCTGGGGTTCGTGGTCTTTTCTCAGGTTGGCGCATCCGTCGCCAGCTTTCACTTCTACTATAAACAGAAAACATTACCATACAGAACAGCATTTTAGTTCAGATTCAGAAATCTAGCTGATCAGCCTAAAACTAGACAACCTGTACCGGTATTAAATTCTAAGTCTCACAACAAACTAAACAAAAAAGCATGAATAACGCCTGAGCACATTGTAGGGTAACTTTGGAAAATTGCGGAATTCTGTAACATAGTTGAATACGGGAATATTCAAGAAAAGATAGTTAGCAGCTCAAAATCACTCACTTATAGGACAGCACTTGTTCTGTTGCAGTTCATCATGGCTTAATTTTCAATTTCTCAAACTTCTACATCGCTCTTTCTCCACAACATGTACATATGTGTCACCCACACATGTACATTGGAAACCAGATCAGGACAGATCGCTTTCAACTATATTCCAGTCAAACGTTCAGGTTCTATTCCTTGTCACACCCAGGAACACACCCTTTTTAGACCAGGTAATCCCACAGGTGCCTCAGTTAGTCACCTCTTATGACAAGCTGTCGGAGGTGAGGCCTATTCTTACCATGACATGGGTTAAGATGGGACACTGCAACATAAGTGATAGCTGTCACTGCAGCCCTCACAATCAGGAAAATCCACCATGGCACTTATTTTTTGGCATCAGAATAACTCGAAGTTATTGCTGTTAAAAATCGCTGAGGTTAACTGTTTTAACCGGTCACCTCGGCAATTGCATAACGCCATGACTAAATGTGAGGGCTTAGTCCGGGACACAATAATGCAGCATTGTTTACATCCACACTACCTCATACCTTGAGACGGTTCATGTTCCATGTTTTACAGTATGGTCATATTGCAGAAATTCAACAGGATTCGGTTAATATTCAGTACAAGCAAAGATGTTGTGAATGTAACACTCGGTAAATAATGCTCAGATCGAGCTCATCGTCCATATATAATTGTGTGAGGAAGTAATTATACTGTTATTTTAAGCATGAATCACTTGCTATTGTTGCTGTGCTTCAGACCAAGTGACTGTACAAATATGATTTAATGTCGCTTTTAACAATATTTCAATCATATCATGGGGTTGAGTCCTTTTTTTTTTCCACACTGACGAATTGGGTCATTCATTTTTGCACCCGGAAACCCCATGCATGCCTCAGTCGCCTCTTATGAAAAGCTGTCTGACGAGCCGAGACCCTTGATTCTTTCCATGACCTGGGACCCGTGTGTGCATCACCATCCCAGGTCTATCTACAAAAGCCTCATGTAGCTGCCCCAGAATGATGTCCAACCAATCGTATGCCTAGAAATGACTTCCGACAGCGATATCATACACCCTATTAATCAGCTCTCACAGAGAGAAAGAAAGGATTGAGTGGGTGAATATGATTTTAACGTCGCCTTCAACACTATTTCAGTCATATCCCAAAGTTTGGTTCCTATTCCTTTTCACACCCGGAAACCACATGGGTAGGGTCCTATTCCTTTTAACACCCAGGATCCCACGGGTGCCCCAGTGGCACAGATCAAGTTGAATGATAGTTAAACATGTCATTCATTAATCTTCGTCAGATAAAACCTATAAAATGGTCATGATCATCTTAACTTGTTATTTTCTGGAACTGATCTCCTCTATGCTTGTTGCTTTTTCAAACACTGATGATTAGCTGTATACGAGTCTTTTTCACAGCAACCCCACCTCCCGAATATAACGCTAGATGCAATATTGTGGATCTCATTTTCTTCCAAAGCGTGTAGATGTACGGACCCAAAAACATAACATGGCATCCACCGTTACATTGGAGAGATGGTTTTCACTGTGAAGACCCTATGTCCCCAACATAAGACACCATGTTGTGTATTTCTGAAATGTGTGCATATGTAGTGACCCAAGAACAGGCCCTATAATTTGGAGCGAAACGATCGTTCAGTTCGCCTAGCGGTTACCCAAAATGAAAGACGCATAACTGAATATTCGTTCGCCTAAATTATGACCCAAACTCTGTGTCACAATGACATAATTATAATAATTTGCTGTTGTAACCTGAAAATCATTTCCGATCGAAGCTTGGGCTGTACTTACGAGTGATTCGATGTTAACTTCACACACAAGAGCCCCAGTCGAGGGGAGATAATTGAATGCGAAACCCATGTGCGTTTTGATACACTCTCTGATACTTAGATAATATACAGCCCAGGTGTATATACCGCTGTGTGGGATTATAAAGATTCAAAGATTCAAATTTTATTGTACAGACACCAGCAATGCAGCAGAGTACAAAACATGAAATGAAGATGACCACATTTAACAGTTGAACAGCAATATAACAATATGATCATAATACTCATAATATGACTAGAAGTATATATACATATACAGGGTTCGCACAGCTGGGAAAGATCAAAATTCCAGGACATTTCCAGGACAAAATTGCTGTTTTCCAGGACAAAGTGTCTCCAGTTATTTTCAGTCAAATGTATTTTCTCTCAACGCAATGTATAGAGGTTATCTACCCTTGATTATCTCCCCTGTTGTCACCAGGAAGTATGAAATACACGTGGAATATGGCTCCGTTTTCGGCTTGAAATATTTGTCACTAAAACGAACAACTCATTCAGAGATAGAGATTCTAATCTGAAGGACAACGGATGGGTAAATAATCATACAAATTAAATCTTACGATATTATGCCTGAATTGGCCGTGGAAGAGCCAAAGAAAGATGTGATAGTCCGATTAATCCGCATATTTTATCGCTCACGCAGATAGCAGGATTCATGCTTTGCACCTTTCGCGTGACTTTTCACGGAACTTTCCCCCATATTTCCAACATCGAACGTGTTTTGGCAAAGCCTGCACTTCGCTCTGTGCAAAGACTCCTTGAGGCGCCATGCAGTCCCGGCAGTCCGGATGACTCGGCCACGAAGAATTACAATGACAAAGGCGTGACATGATGTCATTCTTTACATTTCTCTCTCAGATTAATGATCGGAGGTTTCCGTGAATATTCGTCACCATGGGAGCTCAGTGACGGATGTCTCAATTCGATATTTGATTGGCCGAGAAGTTTACTATATTTACTACGAAAGTTTATGAATGAATTGGCGCGTCAGTGAACTGGGGAATCCCCCGACAGCGATGACCCGATCGTTGGAGTGAGCATTTGCCGACGGATGATTCGCAGCACAGTAATTCTATTGATTTTCCAGGACTTTCAAGGACACATACTATTTTTCCAGACTTTCCAGTACTGGAAAGCATACTTTTATTTTTCCAGGACATTTAAGGACATTCCAGGACTGTGCGAACCTTGATATAGTAATATAACTACCGTACGTACGCAAAACACTGGACCTTAAGTTTTGCTTTGTTCATTAAACCACATATAGATGGTAGAGCAGATAATATATGAACAGGGTGAAAGTTTCTCAACTTCCTCTCACCTGACTGCACGTTGTGTCCTGGTTATGGTGCCCTAACCAAGACGCAATACCATAAGTGTGCGGCCCCGAACCTGCGTGATGCCGACAGCCGAAAACGAAAGTGAATGACAGAGAAACTTTACATTCTACTGTTTTAAGATTAAAACGTGTACATGGGAATTTAATTTGAGATAATATTTTAGAAATAGAGGTCACAATTCCAATGATAGAAGTCTGCCAGTCACACAAAATTGGACTCTCTACGCAACGTGGTAATGACGAAAATTCGTCACCGGGTAATGATTTTTCTTTGCCAGTGGCAAGGGCACCGGGAGCCAACGGCAGCGTCCGATATTGAGAGGGGCTAGATTAGGGCCGGCTATGGGAACGAGATTATTATTACATACAAAATCAAAATGTCGGCGTATATAGCAACAGCAATTTTCATTGAATGAACTCGTCAAAAAACCAATGCCTAACCACAACAAAACTCATTGGCAGAACCTATCTGCTTAACCTATTTGGATAACCTATAGGTTATGCAGTTCAGAAATGAGGGAACGAACTATGGGTTACCTAGGGTCAATTTCACATAACCTATTTTCAGGTTAAGTAAACTTTTCAAATTTTAGGGCCTGCAAGAATATCTCTCAAACTGTGGTCCCGTGGGGCTTCCGGGGATTGACCTGGGATGTCGTTGTGAACACCGCACGTCATGGTAAGAATAGGCCTCAGCTCCTCAGACAGCTTGTCGTAAGGAATAGGACCCCATCCGTGTGGTTCCCGGGTGTGAAAAGGAATAGGACCCAACGTCGCAATAGGACTGAAATATAGCTGAAAGCGACGTTAAATCATATTCACTCACTCGCCCCCTCATGGTGTGTAACGTTATATAGGGGAGATGGGGGTCACCGTGACAACGGCTCATGTATAGCTAATCATCAGTGTTTGAAACATTAATACAAGCGACAGACATGAAGAAGGCACTAGCTTCCAGAAAATAACCGATAAAGAGCATCAGGATGACAATTTTTCTGTACAGGTTGTACATGACAAAGATCAACAAACAGAAAGTCAGATTCAACCGCAGATATTATTGATAGGAACAGTTGACAGCTTGTGGCTAGGTGGAGATTCATATTCGCCTGCAAAAAAGATTCCAAGTATAGATTTTGTCATCATTGTCACCTCTGGTTTCCCCTGTTACGACGTCGATCACTCCCCTCGCCTTCTGGTCTCAACGGGCTACGAAGAGGACTCAGATTCCCTTGCTGTGAGTATTTATCTTCATCAGTTCTCTCAGGTCTGAAAAATAGACCAAAAAAAGTTCAAGCTTCATCGCAATAATCAGACTAAATCATCTCTGCTATGAATCATAAAAGCCCACAATTCTCGAGTCACATGGTAATGCTCATTAAACATAATGGCTCGGTTATAATCACCTGTTTTTTGTTGACAAGGTATTCTTAACAAAATAAGTGATAGGGCATGCACTGTTTATTTTACTTGCAGAATAAATAACAATATAAATGTACTCTAATTAATTAATTTTTTAAGCATGAACAATCTTAGCACCTCCCCTCGAATCTCTGGCGAAGCATGTGAAATGGGACACTCCATGCACGATGCTGGTCAAGCTGCTGAAAATAACAGGTCTTACAGACACTGTGCAGCCAATCACCCGATTACTGCACAATGAAATGATGAATAAAACGAATTTTCGGGGCAGGGGAAAATTGTGGACGGGCGATGACAGTTCATTAGTTGCCCACATTCCCCTTCTGTGCTCCCACCCCAAACCGCCAAACGTTTGAGCCCATCCACTCGACTGGTGTCCACATAATTTGGGACCCAACAGGCAAACGCAAAACAGGACAACACAAAATTATTGCAGCTATCATTTGCTCACATTCTGTTGTCCCGAATAGTTCTTGTATCTCGTTTCCCACGTTGTCGAAATCCTCTCTCAAGTCCACTGTCAAATCTTTCATTCGACGATCGTGAACTCATTCTGATATAGGCAATGTTTTAAAGTTTTCTGGAGCCTGTTTTGTTTTCTTCTTCCTTCCCAGGTGGAGCCGTTTTGTTCGCAGATATTTTTTCCTTTCGCGCCACTAAACCTCCCCAGCGCCAAATGGTCACATTCGGCTCATGAATATTCATAAGTGATACTTGATATTTCTTCACGTTACGGTAATTGTTGAATTATTTTGTAAGGATGGTAACTATTTTACGATATTGCAAAATATCATTGGAAAATAGTGAAATCACAATCATTTATTACAAGTTTAATCATTTTTCGATGAGGATTCGTTAATTTCCGTATGGTGGCTACTTTATATCGGGAACCCTCGCCTTTGAAGAACAATCAGCGATAAACAAATTACTTGAGGGCGAGCGATTAAACGGCGGGGAAAACCCCTTGCCCTTCAAACTAAACGTGGTTTGCAGGCTGTTGCGAGATAACCAGGTTGCCAGGAAGTGTCCTTATCTTTCACCGACCAAGGCGATAACTTTGGACCTGCTAATGGATAGTTTTAAGAAAGAAGGAGTAATTCCTGATGTAATCGACAGCGAGCCAAAGAAGCTACTGAAGGTGATGGTAAATTAGTATCATACAAATAATCTTCTCCACCCACCCCATCCATGAAATTAATAATTTGTATCGGCCCGAATTTATTACACAAATTAGTAAACAAATTGTACCATTATGTCTTCACACTCGAACAGAGGTCAGAATCACAATATTAGGGCCTACTCTATGAGATCATGAGAAATGCGATATATAATGATTCAGAACTCGATAGTTTCCAGTCCGTATGGCAAGCCGTTTTACTTTTTATTCAGTATTTGGTGATATCATCAAATATTTGCTGATATCATGAAATGATTTACTGATATCATCAAATATTTGCTGATATCAACAATTATTTGCTGATATCAGCAAATATTTGCTGATATATCATCAAATATTTGCTGATATCACCAAATCATTTGATGATATCTGCAACTGATTTGCTGATATCATCAAATTATTTGCTGATATCAGCAAATCATTTGATGATATCATCAAAAACGCTTTATTTGTTGATATCAGCAAATGATTTGCTGATATCATCAAATGATTTGATGATATCAGCAATTGATTTGCTGATATCAGCAAATGATCTGATGATATCAGCAAATACTTTATATTTGATGATATCATTAAATATGGTGGAAGGTCATAGTATGAACCATAACATGGAAGGCTCCCTGTTCAGAATGACAATAAACTTCGTCACAGCGCATGTTCCGTTGCACAGGCTCGCTCCACTATTTCTGCCCCCATTAGCGGCGGTTGACCTGTAGGTCCTGACCATTACCCACTGTGGTGGACCTACCTCGCACACGAGTTTCTGTGTACATCTGACCGGACCCCCCCCCCCCGTCCCTCCCACCCGGCAAGATCAACATAGATATAACACAGAATTGAAAAGTGATCGGAATGTTCAACATATAGCGCTTGAGATTATACTGAATTTACAGGGGACATGCTTAGATAAATAATGTCGCACAACTGTTTCAATCTGTATCGGCTTTAGTACTATTTGATTACAGTACCCACATCATATAAAGATAAAAAGAAGCCATATCTTCATTGAGGCTTGGTTAGTTCCGTCTTTATCGTAAGAGCCTGGTCTCCTGTTACGGGCCAGTAACGGGTCATAGAGATTAATTTATTGTTGTATGTGCGGCTGTTATCTCCTGCCCTAAAAGCTAGCCGGTGAAGAAGCACGACAATCGGCTCTGCCTTAATATACCATGCTCCATGCTGATCGGCTTTCCCGAAATCATTATCCCCTTTTGCCTCACCCCGATTATACTCAAATGCAGATCTAATGAATTTGTGTCTACAAGTCAATAACCCGCGTTTATCTTCCCTGCTGTATATTTATTTGAATGCCCTTATATTCATGATTCTATTTGTCATTTATTAGTAAAGTTTGATGTAAGGTATATGCCAGGGGTTTGATAGGTTTTATTGTTATTGTCTGGTTCTTTAAGTACCGTAATAAATATTGCATGTGATTTGTCGGTAGATAGCTTTACCACAAGGTATAAATTATCAAACAACAGGATGTGAAGGGAGCAGGCATTAACATTTAGGCTTATTTTCACGTTCCGCCATATTTAATGATATCATCAAATGATTTGCTGATATCAGCAAATCACTCGATTTGCTGATATCAGCAAATCATTTGCTGATATCATCAAATGATTTGCTGATATCATCAAACCATTTGGTGATATCATTAAATCATTTGGTGATATCAGCAAATCTGGTGATATCAGCAAATGATTTGGTGATATCAGCAAATCATTTGATGATATCAGCAAATCATTTGATGATATCATCAAATCATTTGAAGATATCAGCAAATATTTAATGATATCAGCAAATGCCGAATAAAAAGTAAAACGGCTTGCCATAAATCCGCATCGACTTCGAAAAAGGACAGACTGGTGTAATGCAAAGTTATGGGATTGTCATGTAAATCATTATTCAATCTAACTAGAGCTACATTTAGTTTGGGGAGCGGGGTGGGGGTGGAAATTGATGGAAAATGTATATTTCCAGTTGCTATTAACTTATTAAGAATCGGAGGACTATCTGATTGCTAATTAACCCTCAAATATCAACGGCCAATTGAATTTTTACCAGTACCGCTTTTTACCAGTAGGCTACTGCCGCCTTCTTCGGAGGGCTCGGATTTTAACTAAGTGACTGCGGAGTTGTGAACCCGGGTATTATGCGCTATGCGCAAGGGTCATAAACACTCTTTTGTACACAAATCAAGAGAGACTGAGACTGCGGACAGCTTTCTTGCCAATATGCATGGATGTCAGTCTTTGGCATTGTTCATGCTAACGTAGTACACGCAAAACACAAATACACATAAGGCACGGTTACACTATAAGTTTTGACCAAGGTAAAACTGACCCAGACCTGACCCGGGTCAGTTTGATCCAGATATTAAAGAATGGTGTGTTTACACTGATCGTACCGGTACACAGTGAAACACTTTTGACTGCAGGCAATAGGGGGCATTTTGCATATAGTCCATGTAAGATGAAGTGACATGAATTTATGAGATTTCCAACAATAGCAAATGGGCAAGTGGTCGGCTATTGTTCCATATGCTAACATGTGAAGTCACGTTGAAAAGTGGTATCTCCTCTTACATGAACTATATATCTGAGATTCTGTTCAATCTGACACTATAGATGGCAGAGAGCTGCATTTTGCAGCTAAAATGAAAATCTGTTTTCTCAGTTGATCTCTACAGACTCTAATTAGACTAGTGATTTAATTAGCAACATTAAAAATGAGCATAGATTTATCATCACCTGCTGATCAAGAAAGTGGGGCAAATGTAGGGGCGGATTTTTTATTTACTTATTTTTTTTCAGCACAAAGCATTATACTTACAAAATACATGTCATGAAGCAAGTTGATTGATTTTTTGTTCAAATAATTTGCAAAATATACTATTTGTGGTCAATGCCCAATGGACTAAGGTACATGTATATATTCTCTTGATTTTCCATTCTTGTCAGCACATGTATTTGGAATACAAATGGTTAAGATATCACATTTTTTTTTTTTCAAATGCTTAGAGGTGTGAGAAAATATGGGGCCAGCCATGTTGAGAAATGTCATCTAATGCAATAGCAAGTTCTGTCTGTCTGTCCATCTGTTTATTTTTCTTGTCCTTGCGATATCTCCAGTTCCAGGTTGTGAATTTGTACCAAACTTTGGGTGTATGTTACCCTTGGGACAAAGAAGGTCGCTATTCGTTCTGAGGTCAAATTAATGATCAAAGGTCATGGTCTCTGTGACTGAAAATCAAATCATTGGAAATTTTAATGTTTACGCTATAAGTAAATGTAGCATTCAGCGATGTAGATTATGATGTCGAAAAATACTAATATTTACCTTGGCAGATTTTGGTCAAATGGCAGGGTATGAAATAGACAAACAAATTCTAGTTGCCCATCGGCAAGCACGGGCAACCAACACATCCAAATGCATTGCAGTTTGGACAGAATTTGGTTGCCCAAAGGAAATTTAGGTTGCCCCGGGCAAAGGGCTATTTCGCACCCTGAATGGTGTTGTCTGTGTTGTCCGTCTATGTGCCTATTCATCTGGTTTGTTAACACGTCTATTGACGGATTATTGTCAGGCTTTTCAAATTCATATAATATGTGCAACTAGTGATGGGTCTATTGGGGATGAATGGCGCTGATCAGAGTTAAGGCAGTGACATCTGTGACGTTGTAAGGATGAAGAACAACACCACTGCACCATAGTCTCGCTTTCCTCTACAAATATGGTGGCGCCCTACAACCACTCAAGTTATCACATCCAATGGATTATTTCTGTGAAACACATTATTTCAAGGAGCATTTATATAGTATGATGCAAATTCCTGAAGAATATTGACGTTGAGGAGACTTCTCCTTTAAGGTCAAGTTCTAGTTCTAATGACACTTATTGTGGCTGAATGCTATTTGCAATGGCTACCTTTGGGTTGTATCCGAACTAAGAAGCATTCTGGAATGGGGATCGCCAGTCACACTAGGTGGCGCTAGTGCTCCATCAGGTAAAGAAGATGTGGCGTCCTAAAACGAACAATTATAACATCGCAGCCTTTGTGACATGCAGAAAAATGACATGAGCATGCGCCATTTACCTTTTGGTACATGTAGCCACTTGGCGTCTGTTCGAGCTGGTGAACCCCATTGCCTGATTTCAAACATTTTCCAAGGTTGCTCACACATTTCTAATGCAATTCTAGCCTTGATATTATACATTACTACTATGGTAGGCCTATTTTATTCATTTTCCAGATAACCTATGGTGGAACTGAGATAAGTCCCGGTCAAGTGATGACACCAACACTGGTCAAGGACATTCCAAAGATTGAGTTTGAGGCAGAAGCGGGTGCATATTACGCATTAGTGATGACAGACCCGGATGCCCCAAGCAGAAAAGACCCCAAGTTTGGAGAATGGCATCATTGGATGGTGGTAAATATCCCAGGAAATGACGTGAAAAAGGGAGAAACCAAGTCTGAGTATGTTGGAGCAGGACCTCCAAATGGCACTGGTGAGTACTGGTATACTTATTTGCCCCACCAAGTCGGAGCATGCAGGAAAGGGGCCTCCAAATTACACCAACTGTGTGTATTTTAATACTCTGTCTCATAACCAACCCTGAGATTGTAGGACCAAAGAACATTTTGGTGAGTACTGGTATACTCTCATCACTGACACCAAGTCTGAGTTTGTAGGGCCAAAGGACATTCCAGTGAGTACTAGTATACTCTCATCACCAAGTCTGAATTTGTAGGACCAAAGGACATTCCAGTGAGTACTGGTATACTCTCATCACCAAGTCTGAATTTGTAGGACCAAAGGACATTCCAGTGAGTACTGGTATACTCTCATCACCAAGTCTGAGTTTGTAGGACCAAGGACATTCCAGTGAGTACTGGTATACTCTCATCACTGACACCAAGTCTGAGTTTGTAGGACCAAAGGACATTCTGGTGAGTACTGGTATACTCTCATCACTGACACCAAGTCTGAGTTTGTAGGACCAAAGGACATTCCAGTGAGTACTGGTATACTCTCATCACCAAGCCTGAGTTTGTAGGACCAAGGACATTCCAGTGAGTACTGGTATACTCTCATCACCAAGCCTGAGTTTGTAGGACCAAGGACATTCCAGTGAGTACTGGTATACTCTCATCACCAACCCTGAGTTTGTAGGACCAAAGAACATTCTGGTGAGTACTGGTATACTCTCATCACCAAGTCTGAATTTGTAGGACCAAAGGACATTCCAGTGAGTACTGGTATACTCTCATCACTGACACCAAGTCTGAGTTTGTAGGACCAAAGGACATTCCAGTGAGTACTGGTATACTCTCATCACCAAGTCTGAATTTGTAGGACCAAAGGACATTCCAGTGAGTACTGGTATACTCTCATCACTGACACCAAGTCTGAGTTTGTAGGACCAAAGGACATTCCAGTGAGTACTGGTATACTCTCATCACCAAGTCTGAATTTGTAGGACCAAAGGACATTCCAGTGAGTACTGGTATACTCTCATCACCAAGTCTGAGTTTGTAGGACCAAGGACATTCCAGTGAGTACTGGTATACTCTCATCACTGACACCAAGTCTGAGTTTGTAGGACCAAAGGACATTCCAGTGAGTACTGGTATACTCTCATCACCAAGTCTGAATTTGTAGGACCAAAGGACATTCCAGTGAGTACTGGTATACTCTCATCACCAAGTCTGAATTTGTAGGACCAAAGGACATTCCAGTGAGTACTGGTATACTCTCATCACCAAGCCTGAGTTTGTAGGACCAAGGACATTCCGATGAGTACTCGTATACTCTCATCACCATGCCGGTTTGTAAAAGTACAGTCTTCAAATGACACCAGTGAGTGTTGGTATACACGGTCTCATCACCAAGTCTGAGTATACGTTTGGGAGTAGGTCCTCCAAATGATCCTGGTTAGTACTACATACTCAGTCTTATCAACATGTCTGAATATAGTAGGGTCTCCAAATTACACTTGTGAGTATTGGTTTACTCAGTTTCATCACAGAGTTTCAGTATGCAGGAAAAGGGCCTTGAAATGACACTAGCATGACTAGTGAGTACTGGTATACTTAGTTTCATCATCAAGTCTGAGTATGTACAAGTAAAGCCTTCAAATGACACTGGTGAGTATTGGTATACTCGGCCTCATCAACATTTCTGAATATAGTAGGATCTCCAAATTACACTTGTGAGTATAGGTTTACTCAGTCTCATCAGAGAGTTTCAGTATGCAGGAAAAGGGCCTTGGAATGACACTGGTGAGTATTGGTATACTCAGCTTCATCAACATGTCTGAATATAGTAGTGTCTGCAAATTACACTTATGAGTATTGTTATACCCCGCCTCATCTCCAAGTCTGAGTACACATGTGGAGGTAGGTCCTCCAAATGACATTGGTGAGTTCTAGTATACGGAGTCTCATCAACATGTCTGAATATGTACTAGTAGGGTCTCCAAATGACACTTGTGAGTATTGGTATGTACTCAGATCATCACCAAGTCTGAATATACATGCGGGAGTAGGTCCTCCTGTTGCTTTTTGCTGAGACTCCTTGACTTTGAAGATTATCATATTGTGGTCATTTTGAGCCTATTTGCATGACCCCCCCTGAGTAGAGGATCATGGGTGAATTCAAAATGGTGCCCATGTGGGGTACCAGAAAAATGATATTTTCCTCAGATTTCTTTAAAATATTTGCATTTGATTTCTGCATTGAAAAGTGGATAAAACCTAATCTATTTCATATCAAATTATTATTTACTAATTTATGATGCAGTTTTTTTTAGAAGAAAACACTTACCCCCATAAATATATAGACACCATGCATGGCTAAGCTTGCATAGCTCTGGGCAGTTCCACCACAGCTCTTCCTTTGCTTATATATGGAGGGCGGAGGGCACATTCGACTAGTTTTCCTACAAAATGATATCTCCCAAGATGTTTAGAAACCTCACATGAAGAAAATGACCTCAGTATTATTCTTTCTACATTTCCAGGTCTACATCGATACGTTTTCCTCGTTTATAAACAGCCAGATGGGAAAACGGACTGTTCAGCACTGCCCAAATTGACCAACAAAAGCATGGATGGACGAGCCAAGAAGAAAGTCCGCGAATTCCTCTGCTCTCCATTTAAACTCACCGAGTTGGTGGCTGCTAACTTCTTCCAGGCTGAATATGATGATTATGTCCCCAAACTTTATGAACAACTTAGTGGGAAGTAAACAAGGAGGTGCTCAACAAGTTGTGCTCAATTGAACAGGTCATAGGCTACATAACTGGCAAAGAATGTTCCATGTTCTGTTAGATTTTTGAAGATGAGGGAACACCTTGAGAATCTTCAGAATAGCTTATGGGCAAAGTGTCAGGTAGACCTGGTAGATGACAATGTTAAATTGGCAGAGGTGAATGATTTTGACTGTGTAGCTGCAAGAACACCCCAGTCACCTCATGCTAGAGTGAAGCTGACTGGGTATACTTTGCCCTGCATCAAAACCCACAAAATTGCAAAATATAGTATCACTGCAGTTGCGTTTCCTTGTAGGTAGCCTTGAACATTTTTGAAATTGAACAACATAAATGTATGGAATGGATATAATCAGAAGTCTTATCAAAATAGAAGTGTGACATTTTTCTATCGGGTCCCACTCGGTAAACAAACAGACAGCAGTCAGGGGATTGTCCTGCAGGTTTTCAGTCAGTTTACATGCATTTAATTTATGTACCGGACAATTCTTGACAAATGTTCTGTAATTATTTGGTGAACATTTAACCCCTGTGTTTGCCTCATGCTGCACCTGGATCTATAAATAACCCAACCCTATTAAGATTTATCGTTGATCCTACTTTATCTTTGGCTACAATTTCAAGCGAGCAACAACCATATCTCCCAGCTCACAGCAAAGTACCGGTTCAAAGTCATCTATTTTAAGCTCCAACTGAGAAAGCTTCAATGGTGGCATATGTCACAAAAGGTGTAAATACTAATGTGACCTGGAGAAGCTGCTGTGGGAAAAGTTTGATAGAGTTTCTGACAGAATTCAGAGCATCCAGTATCAATTCAAAGTATGGGAAGAATCTGCCTAAGCATCAGTTGTCTCGACTCTGCATGGACGCTGGGCGACCATTGCTAACCAAAATTTGCTTTGCTAACAGGAAGACATTGTCTCTGTTGTTTGGAAGATACAACATGTATTCTCTCAGTGATGTGGATCTCCATCTTTGGAAAGACGGAGAGACGTGTAATTATACCACATATGAAACTTGGGCTAGGGTAAACCGTATTGTGAATAATTTGGAACAAGTAAATCTGAATGTATCCCAGGAATATTAGCTTAATTACTACAGAATTTGTCAACGAATGGCGGAATAAATTTAACCAAAGTGAAAATTGATCTGATCAGTGGTCAAAAAGACTTGTCAGGTTATTTTAGTGCTTGGGACTGCTATAAAAGTTCCATCTCTCATGGAAGTGTTGTGGAACAAACTAGTCTTTGGGTACAACGGTGAGTCTAGATAGGATACTTTTCAGTAATATAAAGGGCTGAACAATAGAAACTTACATGAAATGCCCTAAAGTTGCTCTGTTTATCGATGCCCAGTTTCTCATCCAGTCCTGGATGATAGCAACGTTAAGCCCAGTCAATACTTGGATGGATGACAGGGTGCTGTACTGGTTGGACCAAGACATGGAAGGGGTTTGGTTCCACAAAACACATACGGTAGCTGGAGATTTCAACGCTACTATGCATGAATGAAATATGGCAGCTACTAGGTACGGTATATGAAATGATGAACAATTTCAGCACTGGTGAAGAACATTATTTATTGATTGATGACATTACGCCAGGTGATTTACATTCAAGACAAATCACAGTAAGACTGTGGGGCGTATACATCCAAGACCACTTGATCCTGCGGGGTCTTCAGAATGGTATCCAGTTTGGCCTTCAAAGGGACGGCCTCTGGTCCTAAAAATATATTAAAGAAGAAATTCCATATTAAATAATATTCATAGAATATATTCAAACGACAGTTTTTTGGTGAATATTTAAAAACATAAACCGCGAAGACGAAGTGAACGATTGTAGTGGCTATTACCAAATATTTGTTCTAGTCCGATTCATTGTTACTTCATGCCCATGTCAAGTTGAGAAGAAACGGGGCAGCAAGCTCTCCAGAAGGTAACGGGGAAGATACAAGAGAGATGGTGTAGTGGACACTACCAATGACCAAACCCCCCAAATTGGGCATTTACAGGCATCGAGTTCGGGTAGGAATGTTATTGTCGTAACTTTTGACAAGAACACTCGATAAATATCACCTCATCAGCTACTACTGTCCCAATAACAAATCCATATGATATCTGTCTCAACATGTGATTGCACCCTGTAGACACTGCTAATGTCCAAACGTCCCGTTAAGTCCAAATTGGAAATTAACACGCACAGAGTGCATGTGGGTATAATGTCCAAAATTGGAAGCATGAATGTTATTGTTCAAACCTTGAACTTCAGCACACGATATGTATCACCTTGATTATTACTGTCCTATCTATTCGAAAGCTTTATTGCACTCATTTATTGTGCGGGTTCAAGAAATTTGTTTGAAGCGTGGCATCGATCCGTCGAGTGGTTCCGGAGAAGTTATTTTAGTGTTGTGCAAATTTTCCAGATGGCCAATAGTGGTAAAAACACTAATCTTCTCTTCCCATTGTTTGGGGTTCGTTGGGTGTCCAGTGATGAGGTCAAAGTCCTTGTCTTTTGTAAAAACATGATGAGTTATAAAAAGTGTACGGTACCTAATTTACAGAGGAGAGCCGATACGAGAGCTAAAAATCGCTCCCCCAAATTTCGCGAGTGGAGTGATTTTGTTTTCTTCAACCTGTACATGTATTAATATATTTCTGATTTAAGTCCATTTATTTTCGAACGAAAAATTAATGGAAAGAAAATATTCTATTTCAATTAAAACTTCAAGAATTTCAAGTCACCAGTGGTTAGCAGTATATTGAGCATTTAATACAAGCTCACTAGGGGCTTGAACTGATCAGATTAGGGCGGTCCCGCTCTCTAAAATGGAGGTAAAAAGGGTCATTTTTGCCCAATAACTTTTGATTTCTTCTTAACCATTGCATCAAAATTTCAGGCGCATTGATTTAGCTATTGTTCCATGTCATAAAATTAATTTGCCATGTGAAGAACAAGCCAATTTTGTTTAAACAGCACGAAGGATGTTTGATGTTGGTGTTTGATGACAATTTACTTTTTTACTACCATTTAATGCGGATAGATGTCTCTATGCGCCTCGAGAGGATTTTGCTGAATTCATTATGTGAACGGATTTATTGAGCGAAAACGACCCTTTTTACCTCCATTTTAGAGAGCGGGATTCATTATTTCAAAAATGGAGAAGCGGTAGCCATTTACATGAGGAATGTTAAAACTTGTCGGAGATTACAGCATTTGCAACATTAAAAGTTGTTCCACATTTAAAGCACACTTGTGACGTCACTCTATTGTCCCGACGCTCCATTATTTTTAAGGAATGGAGAGTTGCTTGAACATTGCTTTCTACGAAAAGGAGAGTTAAGGTAGCTAGAGCCTGTACCAGTTTCAAGAGGAACACACGCAGTAGAACATCCAGTACATTTACTAATGTTGAGATAACGCATATATACGAACTAAGATTACTAAGCTACGAGGAAATTAGTGTAATATGGCTCGTGTTCCTCTATGATAGTATGCTTGTAAAACGCTTATATACATGGCAGATAAACAGGCCACTTTAGTGATGGGATGAGCGATTTGCATATGACGAGTTGCGAGTTCAAACGGGAGTTGCCTCCCATACCGTTTATGGGTTTAAACGTGTCTACCGACGTGTTCTACTCAAAGGGCTAAAACCTGATGACACTTTGCACCACTTCTATCCTGTGATACGATGTCATTCATGACAATATTACATGACCGGTTGGCATCATAACACAGTTAAATTACCTCTTCAACCACAAAACAGTTCGAGTTACTTTCTTGTGTACAATGTCCTGCATGTGAGACCAAGCGCACCAGGCAGAATCAGCGAGCTTAATTCAGAGTTCATCATTTACAATGTTAACTTCATGTCGTCTTAAGTGACACATTATCGCGACATCGTCACGACAACTTCAAGCCTTGCAGCACATGTACTGCTTTGACAGTTAAACTAGTGTCGGCGTTAAAACCATGGCTTTTGTGAGTGGGTGTGTTTTAAGTAGCGGAATGTCCTCGTAACTCTCCATTCCTTAAAAACAATGGGCCTCGGCCCCTTCGGGGCCTCGGCTCCATTATTTTTAAGGAATGGAG